>CABFOW010004152.1:20177-34260 GCA_902141385.1 Timema californicum | reverse complement strand
ATCAGATAAATCTATGCCGGGACCGAGTATTGAACCCCGGCCGCCAGCACAGAAGTCTGACACCTTACCCCTAGACCGCCAGGTCACCGCACCAGTAATCCAGTATATTGAAAGTATTACTCTTTATACCGTGTAACCACAGTTACGTGTAAAAATCCTACAATCCTAGGTCATGTGAAACCTATAAGGACGTAACGAGCTAGTAAAGTAATACTTTGGTGACAAATTACGTGGTGAGGCTACGCTTTGAAACTATACGCGGGCCATCATGGGTGGCCGAAGTTAAAACTGGAATGGGGTGATGTAAAATCACCCGTAGGTTTTGATGTCAGAGAGGTCAGATATTCGCATTTGTAACGTCAATAAAATAGCTCGAGAGCAAACGTTAGCAGAAAATATAGTTTGCTATGTTCTAACAATGATTTTGTTTTATTTAAAAAAAAATTGCTAGCACCCATTTAAAGATCTACTGTCCTTTTTTAACTGCTATTTCAAGAAATGGAAGTAAAGCCACCTCATTCATATATTTTATGACCGTGAAAACAGCTTTTAATGTAGTAAGACATTCGTATAAAGTCGTTGGTATCGCCTTTAATGGTTTGACGATGACGTTGAGATTTGAGTCCCGCGGCAGTATATATTGAGGTACTTTATTTTTCTAAATGAGTTTACACTCTCCCTCCATGCAACAGTATATATAACTTAATCGTCTTTATCTTATTAGTGTAGATATGCGGATAGTCTTGGTTAATACTACGACGCTGTGGGGGAGGGGAGGTAGGGAGGTAGCAGACGTGGGGCCCTGGGCAAATTTATTTTCGGGGCCTTCGGCTATTTGCCTTTCCCCTCCCCCAAAGTATGTGTGTAAAATTTTAGGCTCATGAGATATTACGATCAAACACTAAATACTATACACGATTAAATTACGTTGCCACTACAGCCCAAGTAGCATAATAAATAGCTCATTCACGTATGCCGCTTGTAACACTAACACAAAAGTATTTTAAAATTCACTGTAAGTAAATCACAACGGACAACCGTGGAACCAGAACGACGAAGGTTTTAGGTTAAGCAAAAGAAACAAAACGCTAACGTGGCTGTCTAGCGGTTCACCTGTACATCGCTTGACTGTGGTGACAGGCAGAATGGATCGTCACATAAATGTCTCCAAAACTAGGATAGTAGTTTTTGATAAGGATGGGTAAGGTTGGGTAAGTACGAAACATGTGACTGGCAACAACAACTGAAGACCCTGAAGCCCCATAAGAAGAATATTATGCAATTAGGTTAAATTAGTTTTAATGATTATTTTTGTTATTATTATTATTATTATTATTATTATGGTTCGTTTAAGTTAGTATTAGGTCCATATAGGTGGTGGTTTCAATAGGAAGTAGGTGGAGTGGAGTCTCCGATAGGCTGCCTCCCCATGTGGCAGATAGGGGGATGTTCGCCCCCACTGGGGCTTCCGACAATCTAGGGACCATTAGATCCAGAGGGGCAGTGATACCGGGGGGATAAGATACCCGAGGTGGACCAACTAGTAGGATAGAAAATTAGGAATTAGGAATTTAGGACAACTAGTTTATGTGTTACTTTCCATACTCTAATATTGTAAAATTAAATAAATAAACTGAAGTAAACAAAACATCGTAAGTAGAAATAGATCCCGAGTTACACACTAGTTATCAGGACAGGTAGGTAAGGATAAATTAATAAATAATTAAGGATGGGTCAGGAAATGATTTTCAGCTTAGTAAAAATGGAAAACTGTTAGAACAAGTGAATGATTTTGTGTATTTGGACAGAATGTTCTGTAAAAATGGAAGGATTGATGGGGAAATCGAGAGATGGGTGAATGCATCTCTGAGAGTATTTGAATGTATGTGTAGGACTACTATTGCAAATAATGAAGTAGTATCGAGAGAGGCAAAGATTACTTCATACTAAACTGTGTTAATGCCAACATTGCTTCATGGATGTGATGCGTGGGTTTTCCAGGAGAAACACAAGAGCAAGTTAAATGCGGTTGGAATGTGATATCTAATAGAGATATGTGGAAAAACTTGTATGGACAGAGTCAGTAATGAGGAATGCGGTTTGAAAGGAAATCCAATTGTTCAATGTGAAAGAAGCATCTTACGGTGATTTGGTTATGTTGAGAGGATGAGTATGGATCGAGTGACAAAACAAATATATGAAGGTAAAGTGTAGGGACCAAAAGGAAGAGGTAGGCCATGTAAAACGTGTCTAAATGTGGTAAACGAATGTGTGAAAAAGAGAAAGATTATAATTTTTAAGAATAAATAACACGGGTGACTCGGTATATGGATGGTGTTGAGGTGAAGGGAGTATGAAATAAAAGGTAAGTGTGGAGAAAGTCAGTAATGATGTATTAAGTACAAAGTTATGTTTTTTATAGCTTTATGAACAATTTCTTGCCTACTCCGTTAGGGAACGCTGTGAATAGGTATGCTAATAGAGATATGTGGAAAAACTCGTATGGACAGAGTCAGTAATGAGGAATGCGGTTTGAAAGGGAATCCAATCGTTCAATGTGAAAGAAGCATCTTACGGTGGTTTGGTCATGTTGAGAGGATGAGTATGGATCGAGTGACATAAAAATATATGAAGGCAAAGTGTAGGGACCAAAAGGAAGAGGTAGGTCATGTAAAATGTGTGTAAATGTGGTAAACGAATGTGGGAAAAAGAGAAAGATTATAGTTTTTTAAGAATAAATAACATGTATGACTCGGTCTATGGATGGTATTGAGGTGAAGGGAGTATGAAATAATAGGTAAGTGTGGAGAAAGTCAGTAATGATGTATTAAGTACAAAGTTATGTTTTTTTTATAGCTTTATGAACAATTTCTTGCCTACTCCGTAAGGGAACGCTGTTATTAAGTATGCATATAACTTGTTTTCCCAATCTGTCACCTAAGCAATTGTGGGGCCCCTCAAATCACGAGGCCCTGTGGGACAGTATCGTTAGCACACCGCTAAGGGAGGGCCCTGAGGGGAGGGGAAGATGAAAGTTTCTCGTGAATCAAATCTTTCCCTCGGGGGGTGTGTGCCAGTAGTCTCTTGATGGACCAAATTCATCCTCTGTCTCTGGTCTTCCTCCCCTTATTGCTCCATGGAGACAATGGGTTGAGATATGAAGAGGGCGGGGGAAGAGGAAGTGGTTCGCTAACTTCTACCGCTGACCATCTGTGTGACCATAACACTCAACATAAACATCCTCGGAGTGATCCTTGCAGACACTTTCTTTCCTTGTTCACACGCACTGCTGAAGACCAGAGCCGATGAACCGGACAAGTCGCACTGAGCACCATATTTATAGTCTAGTCTCGGTAAAATTTAGGGTGTTCGAAAACAACAAGATGATTAGGAAGATATTTGGTCCAAAAAGGAATGAAGATACTGGGGAGTGGAGTAGGTTACTTAATGATGAGTTACATACCCTGTATTAATCACAAGACATTGTTAGTACAAATCGAGTCTCATAGATTACGGTGGGCAGGACACTCAGCTCGAATGGGATATTATATAACCTTGTTCAAAGTACTGACTGGTAAACCCATTGGAAAGACCTAGTCGCACATGGGAGGATAGCAACAGAATGGGCCTGAAAGAAGTAGGGTGTAATGAGGTGGACTGGGTATAATTAGTTCAAGATAAGGATAGGGTGTAATGAGATGAACTGGATAGAACTAGCTCAAGATAGAGATAGGGTGTAGTGAGGTGGACTGAGTATAATTAGTTCATGATAAGTATAGGGTGTAATGAGATGTACTGGATAGAACTAGCTCAAGATAGGGATGGGTGGCGTACTTTTGTAAGTGCGGCAATGAATCTTCGAGTTCCTAGTGCCATAAAGTAAGTAATTAAATTTCGGTAGTAAACCGATCTCCCAGTAAAAGAAATAAAATGATGCTAACGTTTAATGGAGGATTGACAGCCCTATTCTTAACTATATATATGTCTCTAAATGACAAGACCCGTTTGTTTTGTGGGCAGTTTCTAGTGATGTGTAGGGATACTGTAAGAATTATCCCCCCATGAAGATAACGGTTTATAGGTAAAACATTAAGGCTTTAACTTATTTCATTATGATTCAATTCAAAATGTTTAAAAACACAATGAAGACAATTATACGATTAGATTGTTGACCTCGGTGGTCTTGGGGTAGAGTGCTAGGCTCAGGATGCTGATGTTTGAGAATTCAAACCCAGCCGGGGTCAAGGGATTTTTCATGAGCGCTAAGAAATCCGTAGCATAATTTCCTGTGGAAGGGGAATAAAATCATAAGTCCCGTCTCGATTGTGGCATGTAAAAGATTCTTGGAGGGTATGTTAAAAACACATTTACCTGAAAAATTGATAGATTCTTTAGCTTTCACTCATAGAAATTCTCGTGTGTTGATAAAATAAGTTGGTTCCGAAAGTGCACGTCAAATAACTCAAATAAATACATCTAATCTGATTTTTAATACAAAATAATCAGAATCTGTAGGAACGCAGAGTAAATTACTTGTTCATATATTATTGTGGAGAAAGCATACGCTTGCACAATTAACTGTTAAAGTACTTTCTCCATGTTATTCACTTTCATGTATAATGTATTTGTACTATTGTCAACATAGAGCCACAACCGAGTCGCCATTGATAGTCGATGATTTCCACACGTCCATCACAGACTATGCCTTAAACTATGAATGAAGAATGCCTCTGAGCAAGGGATAATTACTAGATATCCTAGTGGTAGAGCATTATTGCACTAAGCCAAGGGTCCCGGGCTCGATTCCCATGTCCAAGTGTAATTTTTTTCAAAATTTACGAATATCATATTGCATTGCTTACAACTAACAGAGAGTTTGGGATTTGAATCCCAGTCACGTCTACCTATAAGAAAGGTCTTTTTTCCTATCAATATCCTACTATATAGTAGATTTATGTTAGGGAAAAAGGCCTTTCAGAAGTCAATTCCTACGGTGAATGGAATATAGTTTTTCTTACTGAAAGCTTTCTCCCTCTCTTATCAATAAAATGTGGGTACATTTCCTCTTAGAAGTATACCTTGCTCAGAAACATGCCATTAACCGGCCACCTGGTGTAGTGGTGGTCATTGCACCTGGCTACGGGTCTAGAGGTACCGGGTTTGATTCCCGGCTGATATCGTGGGTATTTTTCTCTTAAGAAGGATGATCCCAATGGTCACCAGTATTTGGTTAATCAGGTTTAAGCTAGGTTAAGACTCGTCCCGCCTCCACAACATCATAATAACTATCATCACCTCATTTTATTGCTGGAACGTGTAAACAGCCTCCTATGGTGTACCCTGGGTAGTTCTCTGTGCCGACAGAGCAGATAATAGTCTACACATATGGCGTCCGAACCTGGATGTCAAAGTCTCTCCCGGTCATATGTGATATACGATTTTTTAAAAACTATTCCACCAGTAAAATTAAATGCGGATAGTTCGAACGGCTAGTAAGAGACGTTTGGGAAACGGATGTCCTACTAGTGTTGGTGTTTAAAGGATTGGTATGTTGGAGTAGTGTAGGTGCGTGAAACAAATATGCTGTCACTTCATCCTATACTACCCCCCCCCCCCTTTCCAAACCTCCCTCACAATCCCTGAAAATAATGTCCATCTATCAGCGTCATTTGGGGGTTGTGTGTTGGTTGTTTTTTTTACATCGTGACATCCAGTTATCTAACGACAACCCTGTGGCAGTCGGAATGAATTTGGTTTGTTTCGTTCCATCCGTGTTTCCAGCAACATTATTTTAGATGCTATCGGTTAGAATGTATACATTTCACTTACCATTAAATGTTTTCTACTGATGGTTTTCTGTTGGTCACAGACTGACTTCACGTTACATCAAAGCTAAAGTTTCACAAAAAAAACTTTTTTTAAAAAACATTATTGGGACTATTAATCATACACTTTTGGTATTGAAGCATTAGTCAAGGTTTATATTCATTCATATTACATAACTCCATGGCGTCAGCTCATAATAGAGCCATACCAACCAAGAAACCAACGTCTGTTGGCGAAAATAGTGCCAACTCCCACGGATAGTGGATGTCATGTGGTCATCACAATGAACTCTCAGGCCGTTAAAATTCCGAAAAACCCTCTGGGGAACATTATGAAAATCGTTGATTTCAAGTTTTAGCCCGATCTGTAAAATGAGTTTGTCTCTAGTACAAGTAAAAGACGGACCGACAGCATCGCAGAAACTATGTTTTTGGGTTCAAAATGTAATGAAAAACAAACATCACTCAAAATGAATTATTCGATTTTATTGATGATCACAATACGTTCTCACTCCGAAGGGTCACGAGAAAGTAAAAAAAAAAAAAAATGACAGTTGGTTTTGTCTGTGGATCCCTGTTAAATTATCTTTGAAACATTTGATAGAGCTCTTTTTTTACTGCTGCTTTATAATCTTTGCCATTCTCGTAAGAAAAACCATAAAAAAACACAATATTTTCTATCGGTTGAAGTAATTTTAGCTATAGAAACCAAGGACATATTAAAGTCAAGCTTTACAATTTTTTCCTCCTGACGTAATCCTCTTGAGGCCCAATTTACAGCCAGTAGCATCCACATGTAGGACTCGCGTTATTAAAATTGTCTGTCTACAAAAGCTCACGTAAGCGCAGCCGTAGGTCGGAATCATCGGGAAGATATGGAAATTGCAAATCTATTGCGTTTTATGTAGCTGCGTTCAGACAATCAGAAACAAATTTAGGTGCACTAATGTATTCAAATAAAGTAATTAGTTGTTTGGTAAAGAATAAAAATTCGTAATATATATTTATAGTAAAATTTATTGCTTTTTAAATTCTTTGTTAAGAGTAAAAATTAAATAAATAATACAAATCCTTATATTACCCGAACGGCTAATAAAACGCGGTGGCAAAAAAAACTTACGGTGCACAACACGGAATTTCTCTTGTTTTTTAAACCTTAAATTAATTACATTTACTCAAAAATCTAGTACAATTTGTTAAAGTAAATAATTTACATTCTTACAAAAACAATCTTTCAAAGAGCCTAAATGAACTACTATACGCTGTTAAAGAAACATTGAGAAAATAGGAGCATCTTTGTTCACCAAAGAAAATGAAAATCAATTTCATTTACAGGTACTTGAATAAAAAATATAATATTCGCATGGCTCAGAAACAATTGATTTTTTAAAATATATTTTAAACAAAATAATGTTATATTTATTATTACTACATATTTACAATGATAAATTATATTGTATCTCAAATAGTTGCAGATATATGATAAAAATTTGAAATTTTTGATAATGTTAAGGGCCCTTAAAGTAATGTCCACGGAAAAATGAAAATTGTCATTTTGTCTATAATGCTAAACCGTGTCCATATACAGAATTCATTAAAATCTCTAAAGTGAATTTTGAGAAAACTGAATTCTACATTTTAGCCCTTCGGTAAACTACCCTTAATTTTAAGATTAGATATCTAATTCCAAAAATACTTCGGGGCTACATTATGAAAACCCTAAACATCAAGTTTTAGCACGATCCCAATTATCATATTAGTTTCAGCTCTAGTCCGAGACACAGACAGACGGCATCGAAAAAACAACTTTTTCAGATTCAGGGGGTCATAAAACGTCGACATATTTTTTATCAAAATCTCGAGATAATTTTTTTTAACAATCACAATATTTCTTTCTCCAAGAAGTCGAGAGAAAGTAAACAAACTGTACACAGAAATTCTTTGACTATATGCAAGCGTACATTTATCAGTCCTGCTACATTAATATATAGACGCATAGGTCAGGCAGGTGGTAAGGTCTATTGGATTTTTTTTTAAACACCACCCGGGGTTAAACTCGTACCCCATGGAATAGGTCCCCCCCGGCCCCCTAAAACACTCTCACTGATTGAGTGAGTCAGACTCAATACAACATTGATTTTCATTATACATAAATACATGTCAAGATAAAAGGCCTATCCATATTATTTGCATACACATTATTTGTATAGGAAGGAAACAAAATCACGTTCAAATAAAATGAATAGCATGAAATCAAATGCCACCGTGTGTCAAATGGTCCACTGATTGTGGGTGCAATAATTACACGGTCTAGTAACTATTGTTTGCACTTTTAATAGACTATGATTCAAATATAATGAATAGGAAAATGAGGAGTAAACAGTTGAATAATATTCTGTATTTATATTTACTCTTAAACTAATTGTTTTATTTTCTCCCATATGAAACACAATGTTGAAACAATCAATCAAAATATTGAATTTTCAGCTGCCTGCTAATTGCGGAAGTTCTACTACTATTACTATTGTGTTAAACCAACACATTATAGAGTGTTTTTTTAATCCACTCTGTGGAAAAAGAAATATTAATGTAGAATGAGTTTTTTACTTTTTACTTTCTCTCGACACCTCGGTGAGAACGTATTGTGATCGTCAAATAACATAACTCGAGATTTTGATAAATGTCGACGTTTCATGACCCCCTGAAACAAAAAAAAAGTGGCTTTTTCAATGCCATCTATCTGTCTGTTTTTCCGTCTGTCGATACCTTGGGCTAAAGCCGAAACTATTTTACCTATTGGGCTAAAACTTGGTATCTGGGGTTTTCTTTCATAAGTTCCCTTCTGAGGAGTTTTTGAAATTAGATATTTAACCCTAAAATTAAAGATAATTTAATGAAGGGGAAAAGGAGAAAACATAGATTTTCTCAAAATTAGCTCTAACAATTTTGATTAAATTGTATATATAATCATTGTTTATCATTATAAATAATATGAATACTATCATTTTTTCATGAAAATTACTTAAATGGTACTTTACTTGGGGGAAATTTTCAAATTTTCATAATTTCTCCGCAACTATTTGAGTTAAGAAGTAACTTATCATTGTAAAACTGTAGTACTACTAAAGATACAAATCTTTTATTTGAAATATATTTTTATAAAAACAATAATTTCTGATCTATAAGCAAATATATATATATATATATGTATATATATATATATACAGTATATACTTTTTAATCTTCGAAAATGAATTTGATTTTTATGCTACTGGTGACCTGGTGGTCTAGGGGTAAGGTGTCAGACTTCTGTGCTGGCGGCCAGGGTTCAATCCTCGGTCCCGGCACAGAGTTATCTGATTACCAAACCCTTCCTTCACCTCTGACAAGACATCTTGTGAATGTGGGGAATGCCAGGTCTCCACCGTGGTTCGGATTCCACGTTAAACTGTAGGTCCTTCATTTCATCTCACAATCACCCACCATTACACATTAGCGTAAGTGCGTATAACTCGAACGGGTAGTAAGACGCGGTGCTAATAATAAAAATAATAATAATAATAATAATAATAATAGATTCTTATGCTCTTTGGTGGACAGATATGTTTCTCTTTTTCCAATTTTTTTGTAACAGTGTTCATAGTTGTTAATTCCATAGAGTAAGTAATTAGAAGTATATATTATTTAATTTATGATCTTTGGTGTAGTATTTGTACAACAATTATTATTTCTTTTCAAAAATCTTTAGAGTTTTTAGTAAATATACATGTTAAGATAAAAGCGGAAGAAAGTCCTCGTGGTGCACCATAATATCTATTTATTTAAGTATATTATATATTTAAGATAATCTTTATATTTTATATATTCAATTATAAAATGAATAGAAGTATTATATAAGTAAATATTAAACTATTGAAAAATAAGTATTCTTATATATCATATTTATGCTATTATGAAACGACGACAGGTCTAATCAGCCGCTAGTGGAAAAATATATTACTTGAATAGAAAGTTGGCCCAGGTAATAGGCTGGAAATTGATGTAAAATATATATGATATATATTTATATGACCATTATGATATATATTCAGCTTCCATATTTCA
Source organism: Timema californicum (assembly GCA_902141385.1). Taxonomy (NCBI): domain Eukaryota; kingdom Metazoa; phylum Arthropoda; class Insecta; order Phasmatodea; family Timematidae; genus Timema; species Timema californicum. The sequence goes on along the minus strand of CABFOW010004152.1, from coordinate 24,331 downwards.
TCTTCCACCGGTGGAGTGAGTCGGAACATCTTCTATGTCCATGGTATCGGGTCTATGGCCTATGGTCTTGGGAAAAGAAATCCTGGAAGTACAGCTGGCTCTTGTAATGGTGGACCTTTAGAAGGCATATGCTCATACCATGTGGTCTGCCACTCTCTTGTCCATATCATAGTTTAATGTCTTCAATTGAGTTGCAGTATTTATTGCTGGTTTTAGCTTGTGACATTGGGTTCTCGTTGTATTTTCGTGAATTGGAAAGGCAAGGTTTTGTTAAGATTTTTACTTACTTATTTTTAAGGGTTCTCTATCTACGGGTGTATAACGCTGAGTCAAAAACCAAAAGCAAACATACAATAAGCCTTGTTCTGGCATATCTTTCAGTTCATAGCTAAAGATGAAAAATTCCAATTTTCATAGGATTTATTTTGTGGCCAGAATTGATATTACCTTACTATTTTATTAGTGTTATTTTATAGGTATTGATCATATACTTCAAACGAGACGGATTTAGACCACATTATCTGAAGCATATAGGCTACACTTAAAAGTAGAGCTAGTAACTTTATTTTTATCGCTGTGTCTTACTAACTGTTAAGCTTATACGTCTATATGATAGTTCCACTCATGAATTAGGGTTGAAGAATGAATCATTTTATAGCTAATCTAACCGCATTCACATGGAAGGAGAGTGGGAAACAATTGAGGGGAAAACGCTTTTAGTAGAACCGACCGGGAATCAAACCTTGATCTCCCCGTTATCAGTAGACCAGTATAACACGAGAGTGACGCTTTACACCAGTCGGAAACTGGAGCTGGTATCTAATAAATACTCAATCTTTCAGATAAGATTCTTCCTATGAAATATGGTACAGTAGATATTTACTAATAATTGGATAGCAAGTCGAAACTGTGTATACTCCATTCACGGTAGGAATTACTCTCTGAAAGGTCTTTTTTCCTACCAATATCCTACTATATAATAGATTTCTGGTAGGGAAAAAGGCTTTTCAGAAAATAATTCCTACGCTGAATGGACTTACAAAAAGTGAACACACTCATCAGCCCAAACTCGAATTAAACCAGGATCCCCTAAACTTGTGGTTGAACACTTTATTCACCTATCCATTAAGACATACTTTTTATTTTGCTCACTTGCAGATTGAAGTACATGCGCAGCAAAAAAAAAACAGTCATAAAAGAGCAACACGCGATTAAAGCGAGCACTTGTGCTCGGAACATTTCGTGCAACTGACATGAATCATTCTTCGTGTTCTTTAACCACGACAGCAACAAATTCAACCTGGTATTGTTCTAGAAAATATATTACGTGACGTTTCTAAAAGGGGTTGGACGTGGGTAAGTTTGCAAAAGATCCGGGGTGGGGGGGATATTTTACCTACAATTTTTAATCAAGACCCACTTCAGTGGCCGAACGGTCTAAGGTGTCTCACCCTAATGTTAGACTAGCCTGCTGATAGCGGTGAAATCTGGGTTCGAATCCTGGTCGGGTCTATTGAAGGGGGTTTCTTACAAAAACAGTGTCCTACTTTCCTTCCACACAAATGATTCCTTCTTCATTCTTATCCCATTAGATTTAGACTAATTATTATATGTGCGTATAGCCTGAACAGGTAGTAAGATGCATACATATTATATTTAATAAAATGGTGTGATTTATTTAAACATATATATTTTTAACGACGTTGATTATCTTGAGATTTCGTAGTTATTTTCTAACGTGGGTCACATCTTAACGTGATGTATCTAAACAATATAATAAGCACTATTTCACTTATACAAGAATGTGCTAAATATAATTATTATTAAATACACGTCTTGCCAGAGGTGTAGGAAGGGTTTGCTAATCAGATAAATTTGTACCGGGACCAAGGATTGAACTCCGGACCAACACCTTACCCCTAGACCGCCAGGTAGCCTAGCGAATTAGAAAGAATGGGAAGAAAATGAGAAGTCCACCTTGTTAGGCCTTTTGTTTGTATACTGATAACACACCCTCTTCCACTGACGAGTTTACACAGTCACTATATTATTTGTGACTTGAAAACCATGACTTGCATTTTAAAGTTACCTTTCTCTTGTTCTTATAGAAATATGATACCACATGACGGGAAAATTCGTACAGACCATTTCCTGACTAAGCCAAATAACTCAAGCTGTAGATGATTAATAAATAAAATACTTTTTCAAATGAAAACAACAACTTAAAGATGAAAATAATAGTTTTGTGACTCTGTAGGACTATTTTTTTTAAATAAATATTTAAGAAATTTATGGTTTTTGTTTCAACGTGATATCTTTATTACTCGCTGAATAAAAAGTAAATTTACTAACATGGGAAATCCTATTTTGACGTCATAGGTAGGCAACTCCGTAATAAGAAAAATATTAATGTTGTTTATTAGAATTTGCGCAAGAGCCTGTAAATCTCAGTCTTTAAAGGGGTGGACTGCCAAATCAAATGCCGTCCGTTCAAAGACCCCCGTATAATGGTATTTTTCGATTATATCTCTATCAACAACAGTGTGTCAAATTAACACCTAATTAAAAAATTAATAAATACTCAGAATAAAATTAACACATTAACGCACCTTTAAAAAATATATATATATATATATATATACTAGATATAAATTATAGATATAACATACATTTAAAAAAAATATTTCTATATCCACAACAGCGTACACCAGGGATCGCTAATTTTTTTGGTCCACGATCAACTTTTACATTTATCAAAATTCCCGTGATCAACCTTCGTTTCTCCACTCTACTTTTAATTTTTTTTTCTATATATTTCTTGTATTTATTCCTTATATTAAATATTTTCTCCCTTCCTTATGTTGAATACATAAAATAAAATAAAATATACACTCAGTTTACCTTGAAAGCTAACAGACTTACCTTGACGGATTACACTATGGTCCTATCTTATAAGCTTTACCATAATGGAATAATGCAAAGTAAGACTGCATTTGCGTGACGATGTAGTTTTCTTGCGCGATAGACTGAAAATTGCTGTGAGATTGACCTATTTCCGACACCTGGTGTACACTGTACATTTAGCATACAATTTTCAAAAAATGTCTGCACTAAATATAAATTATTAAACTAACAAACTTGTTTTTAAATAAGGCGATGCAAATTATATTGTTTAAAATTAGCACACATTCTACAAATATACCTACATCTGGTGTATAGAAAATACACACTTAAAAATATTAATATACATTCATCAAATATTCTAATACAAATTAATTTTTACATATTTTACACGTATGATTATCAAATAAAACATGTAGAATTATAAAAAAAATACATATGAAGCATTGAAGCTTTATTAATGGTTTTTAATATGAAAATCTATTTCACAAAAGCTAATAATAATAGCTTCGTTCTGTTAATAAATATGTGTATTATAGAAAAATATGATGTAATATATCGATGGCTGGTACAGTTTCATTGTTGCCAATGTAGGTTCTAATAATGTTCATTACCTCTTCTTAGAGATGTGACCTTCTTCCATCCTTCAGCCACCTGGGACTGGACTAACAAAGAAACCCATCCACTAATCTAAGAGTCTATTATTTTCTTCCATCCCATGTGGTTGTTAGGATTTAGAACCCCCCGCTCGCCCCCTCCCTACTCAGTAATAAAACCTCCCACACGCTCTAGACGTCTTTTCATCTGACATAAGATTTTTTCCCGCCCATTAACCACGAGGAATATTCTTGTTGTAACCACTGTCCAAGTTAACTAGCCAATTTTCTTCGAAATAAGTTCCTATTTTCTTTATAGGGTAGAGCTTAGGAACCCATTTAATGGCCGATTAATCGGGGGAATAAATACAATTGGATTTGGCTAGTTCAACATTGGCTAATTTTGATACTTCGAACCCACTATGACTCCTATGAGATTTCTATTAAATCACTAGCAAAATAATAACAATTAATTCGAATTTTAGAAGGAATTATTTGAATAATTGCTTACACGTCGTTAATTTTCTTGTTGTTACACTCATTCCTAACCTAATATAACAATATTTACTAAACAAAACCATGTGTCAAGAATTTTAAATAAATTTGGAGTTAACCTAGTGAAACATAATAAATGAGAAGGCAGGGGTTGGAGGGGGG
>CABFOW010004152.1:0-20147 GCA_902141385.1 Timema californicum | reverse complement strand
GGAGTTAACCTAGGGAAAAATAAAAAATGGGAAGGCAGGGGTTGGAGGGGGGGGGGGGAGGTAATATATATCGGCGACGAGTGGGTTTCCTAATATAGTGGATGTGGTGGCTCGACTTTCATCAATTCTGATTTAAGTCTGCAATGTTGGTTTTTCCAAGGTTTTTAGATATCTCTTGTTTTTTTATATATGTGTTTATTGTGTATGTGTGTTTTTACGTATAATATATAAATGTTCGTGCTTATATGTAGCACATTTTGAAGTTTTTGATTTATTGTATACCAGCTTTCAGCTGCCTAGGTACTCATTAAAATGGTTAATTCGAATTTTGAATATTTCTATTATTATTTTTAGATATTCTTTGGAATTCAAATTAAAAAAGTTCTACTGTACAAGATCACACTCGGTTCAGAGAACGCTTCAACCTGAGTTTTTTTTTAAATAATTCATTTGAAAACAGCGAAATAATTGAAATAGTTTATTTTTAAATTAATTTGCATTTATTACATTTTCTTAACATATTAAGAGTAAAGGGGCAAAGTAAATTAACTCAATCTGAGTTAGTGCTTCCATCTGTTAGAAAATCATGGGACCTTTCTATTGTACTTTATAATATGGTTAAAAGAGGTCTCTAACATATTTAAATTATTAAAAAATGTATCTGCTCGGTCCTTATGAGGTTTGAGGAATAAATGTTGTTGTCCTGGAAAATGTGTGTGATGTGAATCTCCCCCCTTTTCCCCTGTACCTTTAATATGGTAAAACCGTTTCACTGGTTTCAATTCCACTGTTTTCTAAAGTAAAATACAGAAACACGCCACGGTACTTCGTCCGGTTTGAGTGTATTATAGCCAAATATTTGTAGGAAGGTCCTTTTAAAAAATATAAAAATATTTTATGTTACAAAAATCAATCATTTATTTTACTACTTTATTAGGGTAGTTTATTTGTAAATATATTTATCTTATCTGTCAAAAGTGACAGCTCCAAATAAAATGACCTGACGTATGAATACGTGAAAGTAGATCTAGTCATTTTTCCAACATTGAGATAAGGTTTTCTTATGAAAATTGGACTGTAATATTTGACTTTTTTTCTTTCTTTGCGTCAGCCATATTATGGCATCACAAAACAATTATTAAATAATGCAGAATTTCTGAATGTGTCATTGTTCCTGTAGGTGGCCAACCCGCGTCGACACTTAAGTGGATACTAACATATCGATAAACCCAATAAAAATATTAAATCGTTAAAATTAAAATAAGAAGGCCTAGTAAGTTTAGAGGGTCTAGTTGACTTCATGTCCAGGAAGAGATAAGGAATGGACAAGTTATTGTGAAGTGAGACAACCAAAGGTTAAAGGCAATAAACACTATCGTACTTAATGTGGCCTAGTTTTTATCTGNACAACCCTTTTGTCATCACCAACTGAGGCCCACAAATATCTCCTTAGCTCTAAGAACGAATAATTTTTTCACCCTAAAAGGTGGTCACGTGGTATCAGGCGTCCAAAATTCCGGTAAACTGTACTGTGAATGATGGGTAGATCTAGGCTCAAATCTTGACATGGTGTTTTGTCGGCATTACTTAAAAGGTGATTAATCACTGAGTTTTACCATCCTCCCTCCGATCTTGGACGTTGAATGACACTTATCAGATACTTTAGAAATATATAATGTGTTTAAACAAGGAGGTTCACTCTACCCATTACGTTTTAATCCAGCCTTAGAATACGCTATTAGGGTAATGCAAGAGAGTAAGGAAGGGTTGAAATTAAACGGTGCAATGCAGCTAATTAGGATACGGAGATGATTTGGCTTTGTTGGTAAATAGTAAGGAAGTTGTGGAAAGAAATGAAGAGATTTTATAGGTTGAGAGGTGAACGCTTGAAACTATAAGTATTATTATAACACAGAAAGCACATATTGAGAGTGATAATTTAGAGATTATTACGAGTAACATATAATTTGACATGGTTAGTGAAATTTAAAATATTATAATCACTTATTTATCTATAATTAGCGATACTAGGGGTGAAATAAGAAAAATAATGCAGTCGGGAAATATATATACTATTACTTAGTTAGTTAGTTTTTAACATCTCGCCTGTTGCCCAGGAATTTAAAACTCAGTATACAAAACCATAATTTTATTGTTTGTTCTCTTTGGCTGTGAAACACGGTCTCTTACTTTACATGACGAAAATACAGGTTAGGGTGTTCGAAAACAAGGTGGGTGAGAAGATATTTGGTCCGAAAAGGGAGTGGATTAGGTTACATAATGGTTACATACTTTGTACTCATAACAAAACATATTAGAATAATCAAATATCGCATATTAAGGGGAAAGAGACATGCAGTTGGAGTGGAATGATCTAGAACTGTGTTCAGGATTTTGACTAGTAAACCCAATGGTAAGAGACCATTGGGAAGACCTAGACGCAGATTGTAGTATAACATTAGAATGGACCTGAAAGAGATAGATAGACTGAGGTGGACTAGATAGAACTAGCTCAAGATAGGGATAGAGTTTAATGAGGTAAATTGGACAGAGCTAGATTAAGATAAATTTAGGTGTCGTGTTTTTTTTGTTTTTGTTTTTTGCTGACCTCACTATATTTTAAAAAATAGTGGGTTTTCGCATTTTTAAACGAAAGTTAACACTGAGACTTTTATTGGAAAGTAAAAATATTGGTAATATACTTTCAATCTATGTATTCTTCACAACAATATAAGAAATGTAATTTAATACGTAAAGGTTTGGAAGGGTAATGACTGAAAGTTAAAACGAATACAAAGCAGTAATAAAATAATTTAATTCAATGTAAAAATGGAAAATTGAGGTTTAGACCTAAGCACCCCTTGCCACTTCCTCAACCACCAAACTTTCCAACAAATGTTAACTTTGTTTTAGTTTGATAAAATAATAATACTAATTATTCTATTGTTTACAATTTTGAAATTCAAAATAAATATTTTGCATCAAATTGTACTAGAAAATCTTCTCATACCACATAAATTTGAACAAAAAATTTGAGGTGCGCTGTACATTCAGATCATCCGCTTATTTTCACTAAAGGGGATAGAGACGAGGGAGGTTGAAATTAGAGTAAGTGCACCCACATTAACGCGAAAGGAGATTAAATGACCATCTAAGAAAAACTACCTATGTACAGTACATCCATCCATGTTCCACTCTATGAACTCAGCGTCAGTGGTAAACCAAACACTGCTTGCCTGAATCCTTTATCCTCGTGCTCATCGATGCCAGTAAGCTACATTGATACTATAACCAGGTGATCTGGTGGTTTAGGAATAAGGTGTCAGACTTCTGTATTGAGGGTCCGGGGTTCAATCCTCGGTCCCGGTACAGATTTATCTGATTGCCAAACCCTTCCTTCACCTCTGACAAGACGTGTATTAATCACATCTTGTGAATGTGTGGAATGCCAGGCTTTCATCGTGGTTCGGATTTCTCGTTAAATTTTAGGTCCTCCATTTCATCTCACAATCACCTTACCATTACACATTAATTTAAGTGCTTATAACCCGAACGGGTAATAAGAATGTGGTGCTAATAATAATAATAATAATAATAATAATAATAATAATAATAATAATAATAATAGTAATAATAATAATGATACTATAGCCATATATAAAAAAACATCGTATATATATATATATACACTATGTATATTGCTATGTATAGTGCTAATATATATATGGATAGTAAGATGCAGTGTATATAAGCACTGCATCTTAATATCCATTCGGGCTATACGCTTATGTGCTAGTTAAACTAATGTGTCAGAGATGAGTACGGTTTAATCTAGATGAAGTGTACTTGTATTTTCGTGGGTAGAGAGTGCGAAACTATTATGATAAAACAATCCTAAGTACATCCAAATGTGATCAAACCATGATCTCCTTGTCATCGGTGGTCTATTATATTATTAGTGTAGCGCCTTAGATCATGTGGCCACCGAAGCGCTTGTAAATATAATTGATTTTGATCAAAAAAATAAAGTTTTAAGTGATGAGTGAATATATTAAGGGATATTCCCCTAGAATTAGTGTGTAAAAGGGGTGGGAGGGGGAGCAGTGATAAATTATTTATGAAAAACAAACATAGGATCAGCCATCCGAGATTTAATCCTTGACTTCCCAATCTCCATCCTTTCGGTCTGTTGTGAGCTTGACTCCTTAGACTGTCTAGCCCCCATTGTGTTTTTCAAACCCAGGACATCCCAATATATTTGTTTATAGATTTTGTTGACTCCTAAAAATTATATGGTATTGAGTTTTTGGTTTAAGTGTAAATGTTTTTGATAATTTTTCATCCTCTTAAAAAGCGTCAGGCCGTATTTTATTTTTAAAAAACTCGTATTTACATATCTAGTTTGTTATTTATTGACTACACATTTTTTGAGTGCGTGTAAATTGTACCACAAATAACAGACATGTGTATAAATATGGTGATAGACATGATTTATCCATGTTGGTGAAGGATAAAATATTAATATTGAAAAAAAGTGATATTTTCACGTAGCTTATACGTATTATTTTCAACATGGCAAATCCTCTTATTTATTACGAGGTTATTTGGATTACTTTCTTTGCACTCGCCGTAATGTAGCGTGTCAGCAATAAAAAAAATATATATATAGTAGAACTGTTTGAATTTTGGCTTTAGGAAGATTTTATTGTTTGTTGCTTTGTATTCAACTAGAGTGTTCCTTAAGACCATTTTATAGGAGAATTCTTTTATGAAATATAAAATGTAAATACCTCTTTAGTGGTTTAAAGCTAGTGAAAACATATATATATTTTTTAAACTTATTTCTTATTTATTAAATTGTTTATATTTCAATACATATATATTCTATATGTCTTAAACATGTTTACACTTTTTTCTATTTCTTTATCTCTATACATAATATACATGCATATGTATATACATTACATATATGTATATATATATATTAGCTTTATACATTTTAATATAAATTATATATATAAATTCTAATATGTATCATTTGCAAACTGTATATACAAATATGCCTTATACAGTAAATGAAAAGAGAAAGAATAAAGCTTTGAATAATCAAATAGCCAAAGTTATTATATAAGAGTGACCTGGTGGTCTAGGGGTAAGGTGTCAGACTTATATGCTGGCGGCCAGGGCTCAATCCTCAGTTCCGGCACAGATTTATCTGATTACCAAACCCTTCCTTCACCTCTGACAAGACATCTTGTGAATGTGGGGCATTCCAGGCCTCTACCATGGTTCGGATTCCACGTTAAACTGTAGGTCCTTCATTTCATCTCGCAATCACCCTACCATTACACATTAGCGTAAGTGCGTATAACCCGAACGGGTAGTAAGACGCGGTGCTAATAATAATTAAGATCACGAGCTATCAGATAACGAAGCCATCTTCGACTCTGTAGTTGGCTTATTGCTGCCACTTGTACAATTATTATTATTGTAACTCCATGGTGTGAGCCCACAAGCAAGTTATACCAACCGAGCGGCCACCACCGTTAGCGATTATAGCGCCAACGTTTGCGGGTAGAGAGTGTCATGTGGTCAGCAATATGAGCTAAGTGGTCGTTTATCACAGTTTTCTGAACCGCAACTGTTACTTCTTTAATCAAGTATGGTATGACTTAAGTAGGAAGAACAGTAAAAGCTAGTTTATAGAGTTACTAAAACAATTTTAATTTATTCTTACATCAAGCCGTGTTATCTTCAAATGTCACTTTTTATATATACTATCGATACCTATAAATAACACAAATAATAGTGGACACTTTTAATAATGTTGGCCACCAGGAAATAGGTTTGAAATTTGTCTAATGTTATTCCAAACAAAATGAGGGTATAGTTCCTCATTTGCCCTCACTAGACTGAGTTTGACCCCGTTCCAGACACATAGTTTCACATATATATTTTGGAAGCTCCTGGGATCGAAGCTGTGACGTCTGGATCTGTAGCCAGGAACGGTGTGGTCATTTATGTTGATATAAATATAGTAAGTAAATATAAAGGTACATAAATATGAATACAAACAATGTATATAATATGTATATAATAATAATTATTATTATTATAATCATCACTGCGTCTTACTACTCGTTCGGTTTCTACGCACTTATGCTAATGTGTAATGATTGTGAGATAAAATGTAGGGCCTACAGTTTAACGTGGAATCCGAACCACGGTGGATGCCTGGCATTCCCTACATTCACAAGCTGTGATTAATACACTTCTTGTCAGAGGTGAAGGAAGGGTTTGGTAATCAGATAAATCTGTGCTGGGAACGAGGATTGAACCCCGGACCCCCAACATAGAGGTATGACACTTTACCCCTAGACCACCAGGTCACCCAATGTATGAAAGTATATATAAATATAAATGCATATATGCATTTTAACTTTTCTACTTGAGTAGGAATTTAGAATAGTAGCATTAAGCGGAAATTTATCTGAAATCTAAAGGAGGAAAAGTAGGAAACAATATAGGAAATAGTACCTTCAGTACAATACACCCTGATGGGACTCGAACTCCAAACCCTCACCTCCCCCATCACTGGAAAGTATTTAGAATTAAAAAAATGCAGTGATAAATTCTGACTTTTATATTTAAACGTTCTATAACGCCAAATTTGACTAATTTATTTGATAAACTGTTAACGTGTACACACTAACTCATAAATAGCATTTAATCAACTACAGTTTTTTTCGGGTTTTCTATTATTTCCCATTTTCTATTATTTAATCAAATTACAAACCAACCTTTCCATCATTTGGATAATTTTAACATCTAATTTTATCTCCTCTTTCTCGTTAAATTCTCACTCCGTTTAATGGATTTATAATCTGCGTATTGTTCCATATTTCGAACAATTGCTGGTGGCATGTGACTGCTTAGGCTCAATATGTTAATCTCTAGACATATTATTTGTAAATGGATTTTCAAATTTAAATTAATCACTGCAAAACTTTCATTATTGAATTCACAACCTTAATAATCTCCCCATAAATTGGAGCAGTAATTAAAATTGTGTGTTCAATCTCTTTATGACACCAATAAGGCAATCGTTACTAAATGAACCCCCTGTTTAAATGTACTAATAAAAGCTAGCAAAATTATAATAATTTTTTCAATAAGTTAATTAATTTTCATAAATATATAATACTATGTTTGTTTTCGAATATTTATAATATATATAATTTTGTAAAGATATAAAAAGGAGGGAAAAGAAATGTCAAAGTAAATCTTTACATTCTCGGTGATAAAACTATGACAGAAAATATTATTTAAAACCCAACCTCTACATGTGTTGTAAAAAATACTAAAGTATCGTAGGCATTTACCTTGAATCACAAATTGTGTGTAAATGTTCACTTTATTTTTCTTAGATACAAACCACTCTCAGGTAAAATTATTTTTAATGATTCTTTTTCTACTTTTCAATGTTGTCTTGTCTTTTGTTCGGGTTACGCGAATTTACTGACTAGGCTAATGTGTTAAGTATTATTAAGGTTAGATTTAGAAGAAGTGTACCCACATGTTGGTGGAAGTAGAGTAGAGAACCACTTAGAAAAAAACATCTTTAGTACATCCTACTGGGATTCAAAACCCAAGCTCACTGTCATCGGCTGTCTAATTTATTGGGATTTTACGCTGGTTTAGACCATGTAGGTGCTATCAACATTGTTGAAAGCAAAAAATCTGTATGTTTGTTGTCAATATATGTCTTCTTAAAAAAATCCTGTTATACAAATTAAAGAAAATAATAAACCCGAATTAAAATAGTGGCTATCTCCACCAGCACCAGCTGGAATTAAAGCAGGTTCTTAAATACCCATAATATACCACACTAACCATCTAATTAAGAGTAAGGTTACACACTTAACCTTTTACTTCAGCAAAACACTTCCAATTTCACTCAAGTGCCTTGAATTCTTGTATATGTGCAGGAAAATGGATTCTCTCATAAATAAATACTCATAATTTCCAAGCTCTCCATTGCATAACATTAAAAGGTGGATGTACAAAAAGACGCAAGCAGAACAAACAAAATTCTTAATGTAAATTTTGTTTTAAATGTGTAAACAAGTAGACAAAAAAACTTGATGTTAAAACGTGTAGAACTAATAAAAAAAAGCTCATAGCAAAGTGTTTGATAAATGTTTAAAGTCGCGTCGTCATCATCGTAAAATTGTTTAGTAAAAAACTAAAATAAGATGAAACTACACAAATTGAAGAGAGTTAAAAAGAAAAAATACGAACAAGTGCCATTTGGTATGTCTTCCTTCTATTCCCTATTCTAAAATGTTGTTGCCATTGTCATCATATATTAAATCTATTGAATTCTGAATTATATAATACATTCAAGGGAAATCCATTCAGGTTTCTCAACATTTTCAATTTGTTTTTCTATCACTAATATGTTGAGAATAACTGTAATAATTTTAAATATGTATGTTTAAAACGTAGGCTTCCGACCAAACATGATAATAAGGTTAATTTATAGTAAATGTGCTCACATTCGCAAGTGAAAACTCTACCAAAGCCGTGGCCAGGCTGTAAATCTCCCTTCAGTGTTCCCAAATGAGATTCTAACTTTCAACTCCTCAATAACATTAATCTTGTGTGCTTCTAGTCTCCCACCTTTAACCACTAGGCCACCGCTTCTGCGAGCTATGATAGAATTTTCTTAAGAACAAAAATGATTTCTAGAAATCCCTCAAATCTGACTTCTCTGTCACCGGAAAGCCAAACTAAATGAGATTCAAATCTGTGATCAACGTGACCACCGATACAGGAATGGAAATATTGAATAATAGGAGGATTTGTTGTTTCAACATTTATGGTTGTATTAGAATTAATCATAGATTAATAGTTAATTTAAATCTATGAAATGATAGCACTGTATCAAATTATAGGGGTATTAAGGATGCAAAGCAGCGGAATACTAGAGTCGTGTGGTTTTAATTGTTAACCATGTGAGGATTTTCCTTTTATCAAACTGGCTTGATCTATTCAACTGAATTAAGATGTAACTACCCCAGGTAACGAATACAGCCGTCACTGCCCTTATATTTTAATTAGGCGGAAAAAAATGGCAGCTGGACACGGGATATGAACCCAGGACTCTAAAGTCGATTCCTTAATATCTCAGTGGTAAAGTATTTACGTATTAAGCCAAGGCTCCTGGGTTCAACTCCCGTGTCCTGGTATAGTTTTTCAAATTTATGAGTACTCTACCACTGAGCTAACCAGGATTAGTCCATTGCTGAGAGTAATGAGCATGCTATAAATCTTGGATAACTCAGTAGTATAGGGTTATATACCCTTGTTCAGGTGTCATTTTCCGACTAATTGAAATATTCAGCTAATGTTCCTGATTTGTATAGGGAGGAAATGTTTGTAAATAATTTATGTTGTTTCCTTAACTATAGTAACATAATGGTAAGAAGGATTTTTAGAAAATATCAACATATTTTTGTGGTCAAAATTATTATAATTTTATTATATTATTAGTATAATTTACTAGATAATGATAATGATTATCAAAATTGACTTGTGTATATTAAATGACATGACGTATAAATGCATTAACATTGTTTGCAAACTTTGATAACTGTTAAAAAAAAAGTATCTTCTTTTCTGACTCCGACTGTATTTTGACTCAAAAATAATTTGTACTAAGCCACAAAGTAGTTATTCATTCACCTTCAATTAAACAGATTGCAATTAAAAACATATTACTTTTCAGTGTAATTATGTTAATAACAACTTTATTTTTATGTATTTGAAGTATATAACGCTCAATCTCTGAACCGACTGATTACATCAGCACACGACTTTTAAACTGACTTAAGTCTAGAACAGACAAAAACCAGCCCCCGGCCGTCACTTTGAAATGGAAAAACCTTCCTTTCGCCAATAGTACATTTCACACACGCCACCGACTGATTTAAGGTGTCGGACTAATTTCATTCAAAATAATTGTTTGTGCTAATATGTTTTGAGACAGATGTAATTATATTTTATTTTATTCTCTTGCTTGTGTGTGTATATGAAAGGTTAATATTGAATTAATAATCGATTTTCATCTAAATTTGGTCTTGGTTTCAAAAAGTGTAGCTTAAGACACAAGCAAAAGAAGTGAATTTCGTAGAAAAATACCAGTTTCAGTTCTTGAGACTCTATTTCACGGCCAAATAATCGGTATTTTACGATTGCACTCGAACTTAGCACAAGAACCGACATTCTTAAAAAAACGACACCAACTTCGGTTCTTAATTAAGCAACTGGCGGAAACGAGGTACCGTAGAACCAAACCAACCTACCCTAACTAGTTAGTGATAGTGTTTTTTTGGTACAAAGTCTTACTACCCGTCTGGTCTATACGCATTATTTAATTGAGGCTGTAGATGGAAGAAGGGAATCCCGATTCAAATTGGCGGCAGCTCAAAAATCTGTCTGTTTGTTTGTTCTGTGTTGGATGCCAAATGAGTTTACCCATTTTAACGAAATTTGACAGTGATATTATTTGAACCTAGTCCAAACTATGTTTATGTACTTAGCTTCTAAATCTGGCTATCCAATTTAATATGGTGGTTGGTCAAGAAAAAGGATTTTCGTTTAATTGATCATCTCAAATTATTTGAATTTAAAATCCTAAGAAATAAATTGAATTCCTAGGGAGTTGTTTTAATTTTGACACATATCTTGAGTCTTACGTCTTAAGCCATGTGAACAACGGGTATTCTCTATGGATTAAATACATAATTGAATATTGTATTCACTGGTTTTCTATCTAACTTGATCACCCATGAGAAATATTAACTTCAAATCCATGGAGAAATTATATGAGATATTTCATCTCAAAACCAAAGAGAAATATTAGGACTGTAGTAGAGATAAGAATATTTCATAAATTCTTAATGTGATTCGATGCACATAACTACTGGTTATACCGTATCCTAAAATATAAGTCCATGGACTGAGAATCTCATTTTATAGGTACGCCTGAAACAGTTAACGTTAAAAGTGATAAAGACATATTGTGGTAGTAAGTTGAAAAGAGATGAAGAGATTGAAATGAGACCTAAAGTGGAAAAACAGGACCGCAGGACATCCATCAAGGTTTCCATTAAAGTGAAGGTCAGTTCTTACCCTCCCCCACATTGTCCCTCTCTTCTCATTTCCCCCCCTTTTTTTTCATTTGTCTCTCTCCAAGCAATACATTTTTACTGAAGCGAACTTATTTTGAGGTCGCTGTGACTAGCTTCCACGAATCTAGTTTTAAAATTTCTCTTTCCAAAGCGGTTCAACAATATAATTACATCGAGATTTACAGGACAAGAACAAATTAAAACACTAATCTGGTTCATCCCCACAAAATAATTCACAGCTCTTTCTCTGAAGTATCTTAAGTGATTTGTGCTTCTCTGTGATGCTATTACTTGTACGTTTTCGAAAAATGTAGGCAAGGGTGTAGAATTTATCATTGAATTAAATTATAATTTTTAGTATGTTAACTCTTATTTAAACGGGGATGGCTTTCCCCATAATCAATCTTGTTTTGGATTTACCAGTTATATTTGGAAGTTTATCACTTAATTTTAGTTGAATACGTGACATTAAAAAAAAGCTACTAACTAGACGTACCCGCAGTACAAACAAAGGGGCTAGTCTCGTCTTCCCAGGGTTTGCCGGCTACGGAGAGGTAAGGGTTGGGAACCCTACCGAGTTTAATTAGATGTTTTTTTACTAAATTATTATCCTTCTCTTTGTACGCAAATTAATATACACTTACTCTGAATCCTATCGTCCTCATTTTTACACCATTGACGTAAATACTCGTATGGATACTAAGGCGTATAAAAAGGTGAGAGGGGGGGAGGGTTAAGTATACCTTTTTGAACACTTATTTATTTATAAAATAGAATTTTCTATGTAAAATCAATTTTTAGTTTTTTGTACTTATATAAACACTATCAAGACTCAATAATAATATAAATAAAATAGGATATGTGTTTGTGTGTATGTAGGCACAAGAACTTACAAAACCAAGAAACCTAGAAAGTGAAAACTTGGCATACATAATATACAAAGTAACCTGAGGGCGTGCACCTCAGGCTTATTATTTATTAAAACTTATATTGAACAACGTTTATAATTTCAAGTGATATTATATAATATTGAATCTAGTATTCATTTGTTTTCTGTCTAGCTTGATCACCAAGGGGAAAATCCACTTCAAATACAAAAATAAATCACAGTAGAAAAATGTCAGTCTTAAAAATAATCTAAAAAGAAATTATAGTTCAGTTTGATTTGATGTTTCGTATTAACATTAGTGGGTACAATATTTATTTTATCTGCATTGACAGTTTTTATATTCAGACAAACAAATTACTTCTCTTTTTTTAAAGGTAGTCGATTCAGAATGTAATGCCTTGGACCGAAAAACCACAAGTGTAGGTTAACCCAAATACAATAAAATATATAAAAATGTCCATTTTTTCATGCTTATTTGCGGAAATCTGAGCGTGTTGATATTAAGCATTTAAAACAAAAAATTTAGATCGCTTTTCTGCACGTTAGGTTGCACTTAGACTAACCC
The DNA here is from genome assembly GCA_902141385.1 of Timema californicum. NCBI lineage: Eukaryota > Metazoa > Arthropoda > Insecta > Phasmatodea > Timematidae > Timema > Timema californicum. The sequence continues at coordinate 7,498 of CABFOW010004152.1, read as the reverse complement.
AAGATACATATTAGCTGAAACTTTACATAGGCTTACTTATCTAAGGAAACCTTAGGTTGTACACCTGGAACTTAACGCCTTAAACAAAGTGATCACTAGTGAAGGTAACTTCAAAATCAAGATATCTTGAAAGTCGAAACTTTGCATTAGTATATATGGAAAATTAATTATGTTTACTTCCAGAGTACTTTTTTTAAGATCAATAATTCAATCATATTTATTTTGACATTAAAATTAATTTCAAGATTTACACCTTATAGAGCACGTTACCGAACATTTGGGAAAATCTAAAACCAGGAAATAAAGCAAGTTGAAACTTGGTTTAGGTATACACAATATTGGGGGTTCTGGGTGTGTTTGATTTACTTTTACATACATTCAAAGATCTTACAAAACCAAGAAACCTAGAAAGTGAAAACTTGGCATACATAATATACAAAGTAACCTGAGGGCGTGCACCTCAGGCTTATTTTATATTAAAACTTTTATTAAATAACGTTTATAATTTCAAGGAATATTATATAATATTGAATCTAGTATTCATTTGTTTTCTGTCTAGCTTGATCACCAACGGGAAAATCTACTTCAAATACAAAAATAAATCACAGTAGAAAAATGTCAGTCTTAAAAATAATCCAAATAGATATTATAGTTCAGTTTGATTTGATGTTTCGTATTAGTATTAGTGGGTACAATATTTATTTATTTTATCAATTGATAGTTTTTATATTCAGACAAACAAATTACTTCTCTTTTTTAAAGGCAGTTGATTCAGAATGTAACGCCTTGGACCGCGAAAGCACAAGTGTAGGTAACTCCAAATACAATAAACTTAAGTATATTCAGCTTTGCATGCTTATTTGAGGAAATCTGAACGTGTTGATCTTAAGTATTTAAAACAAAAACTTGAGATCGCTTGGCCACACGTTAGGTTGCACTTAGGTTAAAACAAGAAACATATTAACTGAAACTTAACATTTGTTTACTTATCTAAGGAAACCTTAGGTTGTACACCGGTAACTTAACGCCTTAAACAAAGTGATCACTAGTAAAGGTAACTTCAAAATCAAGATATCTTGAAAGCCGAAACTTTGCATTAGTATATATGGAAAATAATGTTTACTTCCAGTGTACTTTTTTTTAAATCAATAATTCAAGCATATTTATTTTTACATTAAAATTAATTTCAAGATTTACACCTTATAGAGGAGCACACGGCCGAATATTTGGAAAAAATCTAAAACCAGGAAATAGAGCAAGTTAAAACTTGGTTTAGGTCCACATACTTAGTGGTGGCCTGGTGGTCAAAGGGTAAGGTGTCGGACCTCTGTGCTGAACGTCCGGGGTTCAATCCTCGGTCCCGGCATAGATTTGTCTGATTACCAAACCCTTCCTTCACCTCTGACAAGACATCTTATGAATGTGGGGAGCGCCAGGCCTCCACCATGGTTCGGATCCCACGTTAAACTGTAGGTCCTCCATTTCATCTCACAATCACCCTACCATTACACATTAGCGTAAGTGCGTATAACCCGAACGGGTATTAAGACGCGGTGCCAATAATAATACATACTTAGCGTGAACTCAGACTGTGTGCTCTGGGTGTATTTGATTTACATTTACATATATTCAAAGATCTACGACTTAAGCTACTAGACCCCCGGCGTGGACAACTAGGTCCTGACTACCAGTTTGGGTAGATTAAGAACCATGAATAATAGAAATATTGAATTTTTCATGAGCATATGTAATTTCTTTAACACTGTGTCTTACTACCCATTCATTTTATATGCTCTTACGTACCTAATATACATTTCAGGAGTACTCTCTTTACTTTAACATAGGATTATATTACGAGTTTATGCCTCAAACCACGTGAGAGATTGTGTGGAAATCTACCAAACCAAACCATATAAAAATTAAAAACTTGGCATGTGTATTATATTTAAGAAAAATTAAATCTATTCACATAGGTAGTATTTTTTAAATGTTTATATGTTGCGATCATTACACCTTGGACTGTATGACTACTGGAACGAGTATCTCTAAGACCAAAGAAAAAAACAAACTGAAACTTGGCATTGACTTGCGTACTTGTTTTCATCTCTGGTAGTATTTTCTGCTATTTGTACATGCATTGTGAACTAAATATCTTAAACAACAACCTACCAGTCGAGTAACTTAGGAAGTTGAAACTTTACATTTGTACTTACAGAAACCTCAGACTGTTTTTCTTTTTATATATATATATATATATATATATACAACCACCATCGAAAGTCCGACATGTTAGAAATCGAAACTAAAAGAATACGAAACATAGAACGTAGAGACTTGTTATGGGAATACGTACTTAGGCTAACCTTAGTTTGTACTTTACAGATATTGCGAACTTGAGATCTTAAATGGCGTGATCACCGTTTTAAATAACTTCAAAACCTATATAAAAAAATTGTTATTCTCGATATGCTTGCAGATGTGCACCTTGAGCGTTGATTTTTACTTTTTACCTGACGCCTTTTACCATAGGTCTATTAGGGCCCCTACATGATCAATCAGACTGTCAGTATTAATAAAGTAATAATTAATACTTACCGTCTGACTGATCGTGTAGGGGCAGTTACTGATGCACTGATGATCGGACTGACTAAAAAACTGGTGATCTGAATTTTCTGATCACACCAGTCTAAGTCCATCAGTCTTGAAAGTGGTGGGAGATACTGACTGACTGTACGACTGACAGTACGACTGACCGCTTGCGCACGCTCGTCAGTATTTCTTTCAGTCTCAGTAGCAAACATAGACAGTCCACGCCTTTTCCTTATCAACCATGTTGTTGCACTCAGGAGCGGAGACTGATAAAAAATAATGATACTAATACTGACCGTGTACGGTCTTGTTGTAAATGCTGATGCATACTGACAGTCTTGACTGATCGTGAAGGGGCCCCATAAAAGTACCGGTGGTGATGCCTTACAAACAAATAAACAGTCTTAATGGTACATACGCACCGAAATAAATAATAATATTTAGCACCACGTCTTACTACCCGTTCGGGTTATACTAATTACTCTAATGGATTAGGAATTAGGAAGGTTTAATTAGAGGAAGTGAATCCGCATTTGCGTGGAGGGAGAGTGGAAAGCCATTTAGGAAAAACCAGCCCAGTTCACCCGACCGAGATTCGAACCTCGATCTCCCCGTCCTCAGCAGTCGAGCTCAAACGACAAGCGCGTTAGCCAACTACGCCACCGAGGCGGGTACCGAAATAAAGGTGATATAAAAAATACGTTTTTTTTTCCTTTTTTTTATCTTTTACATAAAATATTACGATATTGATTTTAAAAATATTTCTTACATTGCTCACTATCAGTAAAGGCTTTTTTTTGTCCAAAATAAATAAAATATTGTTCCAGTATCAACATATAATTTATTTTTCTTCACATGACGACCTCAAAATTTCTTGATTATCTATCAAGCATGTTCTGGAACTTAATAACAACGTTGTCTCTTCATTTAAAAAGTTTGTTAGATAATTCCACCGTGCTTATGACAGATATTCAGGAATTGCTGATATCAACATGTGAAGAAAATTAAACTCTATATTTTTACTGGAGCAATATTGTGTTTGTTTTGGCCAAATAAATGTTTTGCCATAAAAACTGAAAAAACACTGGCCTTTTCTCGCGTCCCTTTCTATCCCACCTTATGAAAAATGGTTAAGTTACATACAACTTTTAATTAATGATCACTTGTAAATTAAAAATATTTTACACCATAGCTTATGTATTGTTTGAAAAAAAGAATAATATGAAGTTTTCAACCCCCTTACACGGACACTTTTTTTTAGCACTACGTCATACTACCCGTTTGGACTATACGCTTATGCAATAATTGTGCCAATGAAGTAAGGATGAGTAAGGTTGAATTTATAGGAAGTGTACCCATATGTTCTTGGAGGGAGAGTGGAAAACACATTTGGAGATAACTACCATTAGTACACCCGACCAGCATTCGAATCCCGATCTACCCATCATCAAATGTTAGCATATTACAAGAGTGACAGCTTAGATCATGTGGCCATCCAGGTGGGTACAGACAATTAATTACTACATATTATATAATAAAGTATCAATACTTTAACTTTATACATCTCCGATTAACAAATTTATTAATGATATTATTATCACGTGATGCTTAATACTAGCCTCCTCTACAATAAACTCAAAGATTATATTATTAAACCACCCCTCTTTACATACTTTGAGAATTTATTTTAGAAGGAGAAATGATATTTGCTTTTAAGGCAGGGTAGGTTTATTAATATGGCTGTCAATCTTCATTTTAAGTGTATTTTTTACCTCAAACTGACGGTACTAGTATATCAAGTATAAACTCACTTTATATTCAAAGAAATCTAAAGTGGATTATAAATTGGATACTAACACATGATACATCACATTACTCTACTTTAATATATTCCAATACATGTGATAAACAATGCTTTTTAAAGTCACTCATCACTTATATATTATTTAACTTCGAAAAGTTTATTTACTTAGTCTAGGGCATTAAGAACTCGAAAGCTCATTGATGCAATAACAAAAGTACGCCACCTACCATTATCTTGAGCTAATTCTATCCAGTCCACCACATAACACCTCTATCTCTATCTTGGGATAGTTCTATCCAGTCCACCACATCGCACCCTATCTCTATCTTGAGCTAATTCTATCCAGTCCACCCCATCGCACCCTATATTTATCTTGGGCTAGTTCTATCAAGTCCACCACCTAATTATACCCTATCTCTTTCAGGTCCATTCTAATATTATCTTCCCATCTGCGTCGACGTCTTCCCAATGGTCTCTTTCCAGTGAGTTTGCCAGTCAGCACCCCGAACACAGTTCTAGATCCTCCAATTCACGCTGCATGTCCTGCCCACCGTAATTTACTAGACTTGACTATTCTAGCGCTGTATTTTTGATTATTACAGGGTATGCAATTTATCATTATGTAACCTCCTCCACTCTCCAGTAAATACTATCAATATATAGAAATAAAATGGATTTGCGTAATAATGTTATACAATATTAACACTAATTTAAAGTAAAAATATGGGAAATAATTGTTGAAAATTGTTTTCAAAGAAGAACTAACAGTTTACTATGGGCAATTTTTCATAGCGTATCTATTATAGGAGTGCCAAATGTAATTGTTATAATTTTACATAAGCCCACTTTTTTGATTATTTCAATATTAAAACAGCAAAATATAAGATCCATTAAAGTAGCGATTTTCTCTAAAATCTATATACATTTTTAAATTTTAACTTTAAAAGCTTTCTGTCTTATAGTCTGATTTGCTATGATGGGGAAGTTAATTTTGAGAAAATCAATACTTTCTTTTTTTTACTCGTAAGTAAACTACCCTTAATGTTAAGGGTAAATCAATTATTTCATAAAATCTTTTGGAAGACATTATGAAAACCTATATGCAATTCTAATTTTCAGCTGAATCAGGAAAATGGTTTTTACTACTATGGCATAACAATTTTTTTAATTTCTTTTTACCTTAGGGAGTCATGAGACGTAAAATATATCAACCATTTGAATTCAATTTTTTTTTTTGCATATCACAATGGTTCCTCTATTAATACTGATAAGTTAAAATTAATGATATACTAAGTTATTTATATTAAGAGGAAAAACATGTAATATAAGTACAGAAACTATTTATGTTTGTTTTTTGTTGTTGTATTTTACATTATACAATGAAACAAATCATTTATTTTAATGTCAAACCATTGTCATTAACTTCAATCTGTAAAGCTCCATAGCTGTGACCATTGCCATTTATGTTAAGTTCTCCTATTCTTGTAAAACATAAAAAAAACTTCATCAAATGCTAATTTAGTTTACAGAATTAATTACAGTTTATTATGTTCTTCTATCAAAGAAGAAAAATTCTTTTTAACATTCGTTTATTTTTTACAGCGACTGACCTGACGAAATTTCACTGAATATTATTTGTAAAAATATAAGAACAATCGTTCAGTTGTATTTGTACAGAACATGTAAATGAATGCATTTAAAAAATAAGGCTTATAATTAAGATCTATCTAATTTTTATCTTATCTAAACTTTATTAATAATACGCCGAGATTATTTTTATTTTCGTGTGAGATTAAGTTATTTTCATAAGAATAAATAAATCAAAACTTTATGCTGGGATCACTATCAAATTAACTTTCACGTAACGTAAATCAACTTGATGTATGTTCAGTATTCACTTAGCGTATGTAACGTAACGTAACAATTTAACAACAGATGGAAAATATAATATCTGGACTGTTTGTAAACAAATTATTCACTGAAATTAAATTCAATCAGTTAAGGTTGATAAGTATATAAACTACTAGCAATAGAATTACAGGAGCTACAAAATTATGTGTAAGAAAAGGGCATGAAGTTTTGTTGTTTACGAGACACGGACCAACGAACTTTACATAGAAAAAAAAGGCTTCAGCACTCCAGAAGAAAACAAATAACGTACTAAACAACAACAACGTTGACGTTTATCGCCATAGGATTGGTTGGCAGTAAACCGTGGTGCTTTAACCTTTAAGTGAACGTTACCTCAACGTTAAGTTAAGTGTATCGTGATGGCTTCCATTTAAAACCATGATGAAAATATTTACATTAAGTTAAGCTACGTTACGACAAAGTTAAGGGAACGTTAAGGCAGCCATCTCAGTCAGCGAGAAATAATAAATTGCCATATGGATTAAAATATAAAGTTCTGTGTCGTTTTCTGGAACTACTACTCCATTCTGTCTGATTTTATACCCCCTTTAGGCCTTTGTTATGTCATTAAGAATGAGAAGAAATAAATCTTACGAAAAGTTTTATCTCAAGATAAAGAGGAAAGATCGCTACTAGCGCTCAAATATCTTAAATTTTTCTGTTGTGAGACTATACAAAATTTGCTGTAAATGTTTGAGGAAGCTAAAATCTTGAGTCTTTTTTTTCATCGAGCTTAGATTCATTACTTTTCAAATATGATTAAATATTCTTGAAAATGAGCTATTGTTATATTTTCTCAAATGTTATTTTAATACAACTCAACATTTAAAGTTGTTAAGGAAAAAGAGCAATGCCCTAATATTATGATTTTATTCTGGCTTGAACCATATTTTTAAATAACGTATCTTAGGATAATGTAGTGCTTTAGAGTTAAACATCTGCACGGAAATTTTTCGCTCATCCAAAGTAGCCCCCTTAAATTAAGCTACGTTACGACAAAGTTGAGTGAGTTTCATGTTGAGGTGGAAGGAGTTGCGAAAAAAGGGCAGTATTATTTTCGGTTTTTAAATCAAAACTTTTTTTTGACCAAATTAAATCAAATATTTATCCATTAGAAACATAGAGTTTAATTTTCTATATAAGGTGATATCAACAGTAGTTCTTGAATATCTTTCAAGGATGTCCTGAAATTTA
>CABFOW010004151.1:45246-60957 GCA_902141385.1 Timema californicum | reverse complement strand
ACAAAATTTACACTTGAAAATCTTGAGAAGTATTTGATAATTAACTCTAATGGTAATTAATTTGTGTTTATGGAACGTGTTTGCTGTATTTTAAGAATTAATACTAAATATGTTAAGTGTTTTGGTGCATTTTTTTCATTACTATGATTATTTATGTGCTTATTTTTTCTTTTTACTACCTATTTATTGCCTTTTTTACTTTATAATGCCTATTTATGTGCCTATTTTTTGAGATTTTTAGTGCCTATTTGTTTGTATAGATTTTCTGTATATTCTCTATATATAATTTAGGGTTAACTCAACAATGATATATTTATATTTAGAAATCAATTAACTAGAGTTGAGCTATTGCCTTTAAAGAGTAGTGATAGAGTATTAAATTTAATATTTACCGGGTGGAAACCACGGAATTTGGAACTCACAGTAATTGCGTTCTTGAGTGCTAACACTACTCATATACTGAACGCTTGTGAAATAAAGAGATGTAAATCTGCAAAAAATTTCTAAATATAGGCAGAGTTCACTCAGCATTAATATTGTTCGTTATGATATGTCCTTTGAGTCACCAATCAGAATCAGCACGTGCATTGCTCAGGGTCTTCCATATCGAGAGACTATTAGAAGCTTCTATTAACCTCTTGGTTTATATGAACGAACACACAGATGGTCAAACAGCAGACCATCAGTTAAGAACCAATGCCAATGCTGACTCTCACTGCGAGAGGAAAGAAACGTTCCCACATATTGAGCCGCCTTCCAACAACTAAACTGTGTTTAACCATGGATGTATTATTTTGTTTTACTCCCTCACCTAGATTCCTCCATAGACTACGCACCAATAACTATCAGTAATTTGGAGGCGGAGCAAACTAATTGTAAATCAAATCCTCATAGCCACGCAGAAACTGGGTATTCAACGGATTTCATCTTGCCTCGTTCCGCCACATTAGGCCAGTATTTTTTGTTGTCTCTACCACTTTTCGTCAGGTCCTAAATCTCCTGTCAGCAATTTTTTGATATTTTTCTCAAATATAAATTATAGTAATCTCTCATAACTCTACCTCAATTAGTAGCAAGTGCAGATAATATGGATTCCTACTAGGCAGAACAGTATACTCCTGAAGCATCTATCTCCTCACATTATACTTCATTGGAGGTACAGATATAAGTAACATTGTCTCATTATGTAAGCTAGAGGCCTTAGCCCATGTTGAAACAAAGGATTATCACCTAATAAACTGGGATGACCATGATCCACCCTCTCAAAGGAGACTTTTTATCTCACTTATAGCTGAGCCGAAGGCTCTTTATCTTGTGGCAAACCATAAAATGCCTTAGAAGGTGGAATTCCTGGCACCCACTGTGGAGTCACTTAGTTTTGAATCTTCCTTGAATCAAATGCAGACAACTACCAAACCCTGTCTATTGTTGACCCAGACCTAATTGGTTATCTCCGGTAAACCTTCACATAATATCCTGGATTCGTGGGTGAAAGAATTGGCCCCTCCATATTTAATTACTTAAATTACGGAGGAACATGTGTACTCAGCCTTAGAGATTACCAAGGTTTCTCAAGGTGCCCAGTGGGGAATTCGTTAAAGTGTGCTGACCAGATATCCCTGTAAACCGTGGTAAGCACTACCAACCGCTTAGTATGTGGTGGGGTGTGGCCCTCACCTTCCCCAACCCCAGCACAGATGACTGCCCAAGAATTTCACCACCTGTCCGAGAGATTAGGCCAGATGGACGCCACTTGGGCCCAGCAACATGGAGGCACCATGTTAGGATTTTTACCGGCATGATTCACTCCTGATCACACAGAGTGATCTTCCTTCCTCCATTCCTCAGGCTGGGATTAGGGTCAGATGGACACGAGGGTCAAGCACATCTAGTCCAAATGAGCAATCCAAAACCTGACCCACACTTCCTCCAGCCCATGTGGACTTTATGAATCCCTCTAAATGAACTGTGACTCTACCATCCATCCCACCAGAGTATTATCATAGCATATCTTGCAAATATGTCAGTTAATTTATGCTTCAACACCGACCAAGGCTGAACAGCAAATTGAGTGGAAGAACGCCTGACATCCATGGTAGAGAACAAACACACCATCATAGAGCTACTATAACACACCACGGCCCTACTCTCGGTTTTTCGGGTCACCAGCCCCATGCTAATTGGAGCTTATACCTCATTGGATACTTCAATAATCACACCCCGCCCCTTTCCCCACTTCACACTGGCTCCAGGGTAAGGAGGAGTTGACCCCTCCTTATGCAATGGCCAGCGTTACAGAGAATGTCACAAACCTATCCTTAAAGATATTCAACGCTTTACCCTTAGTTTCTCAACAATAATCTCGGGGAGGTGTTCTGACTAGCTAGTCCAGGTCGTTCCCACGTGTGCACTATCAATCGCTTAGTGTGTTGTGGGTGGGGAGCCTCAACTTCCCCCTTCCTCCTTCACCCTACAGATATCACTACAAGGATTAAGCCACCCAGCCCACTCAACTGGCTGGTTGACCAGACAGACCGGCCGAGCCAAGAAGGACGTAGTCTGGGAACTGTTACAATGGAGGCATCCTGTAGAAATTTGGTCTGTGTCAATCTGAGACAGGCATCTCCCTCTTTACTACACTCTCCAATCAGAAGAGCATTTGGGCTTACGCGTAACTCCACGAGGGAGTGGATTACGTCTCAAACCCTAAAGAGTGGTCAACCTCTAACCTCTAACCCATGTGGACAGTAAGACGACTAGTTTATAACAATAAAATAAAGGTTGATTCAACATAAATAAAAAAACTCACCATTTCATCTTCTTCGCCATAGTTAACGTAGCCTGTCAGTGTATATTGCTTATTTTTTCCTTCTGTAAAACAAAAAAATACAATATTTATGTAGTGAATATTTTGTAAACAATAATAAGAATACGTGTTTAATTTAAGTGCTAATCTTAATATAATGGACGTGATTACAATTCCTATATTAATTAAGATTCAATCAACTATATTTTAAGAAACAATATATTATTTATTAGAAAAATAATTATTCCATATAAATTATACATGGCCTAAACTAGCTAAACAATTCATTCTGTAAGAGAAACCAATGACCGCTTACTATGTGTTTATTTATATACGGTTTATCATTTACTTTAGCATCTAGGAGATATAACCTAGGCTTAAAATAATCTTAGACAATGCTTTCTAGATTCATCCATTTCCTTTATTTAAATTCAGGCAATTTGCAACATTTATATGTTACTGCCTGTAGATCTCTCAAGAATACCTATATATACTAGGGCCTGTATCAGGTACTAACATTTCTAAGTGGCTGCACTGGGATTTCTCGAGAGTCCCTAATTTTAGAGTCAGACCAGTACTAAAATTTCTAGGTGGCTGCACGTGGATATCACCAGAGCCATCAAGTATAGAGTCAAAACAATACTAACATTAATTAGGTGGCTGTACATGGATATCACCAGAGTCAACAATTATAGAGTCAAAACAATACTAACATTTCTAGGTGGTTGTACATGAATATCACCAGTCACTAAGTATAGAGTCAAAACAATACTAACATTTCTAGTCATCTGTATATAAGATTCAACAAGCTCCTACATCTAAAGGCAGACTGGCCCATTTTAGGAATATATAAATTAGCTATAACCTGTCTCCCTAGATCAAGTTGGACAGTTATTAATATTTTCCAGGCATCTGTTTCTGTTAATTTATCTTACAACATATATATTCATGGGAGAGTATTAACATTATTATAGAGAGTGCATTTGAATAAATATGAGGCCCTTATTATAAAGTAGACTATATATTAGAATGTATAGGCCCTAGAACTAAAGAGGGAAAGCATTTATAAGTAACTGCCCGGGATTATACAAGATACTCAAGATTTAAATTAAATTAAGTATTAATTTTCCTAGACAATTGCGTCATGGACTTAACTACTCCTTAAATCTATAATCAAATATTTCATCATATTTTTAGGTTCCTATAGGATCCAACCAGAGTCCCAAATGTCTAGAATCAAACAGGTATGAATATAATTATATAGACATCCTTCCTATTAGATCGTAGAACATTAATTGTGAGACATATATCAATATTTATAAACAACCTACTTTGAGACGCTAACAGTGTCAAGAACCAAAGTTTGACAGTTATTTGTATATGCCATAACTAGACATTCTTCCCTACGATTCAGCCAGGGCCTATAGCTGGATTCACACAGTTGTTAACAATTTTTTAAACCTTAGCAAGAAAAACACAATATATCAATTTTTAAATCCTCCCCATCTTTTGCTACGAGTTTAATTTATTTATGTTAGTGATTTTTGTATTTAACCTTAATGTTTGCTCTAGGTCTTGATTTTACTAACATGTTTTTTACTAAAAAAAAACTCTTACCTTTTTCTCTATTTTTCAGTTGGATCTTGTCGAGATAATCGAAGAACATTCCCAAATAATAAAAAAAATTATTAAATTATTATGTAAATAATTTTATAAATTGACTTTCAAAAAGAAAACAATCGAAAAAGTATTATTGCTATATATATATGTATATATATTATATGAATGTATTGTTTTGAAATTATAATATCTCAGGTATACTTCGGTCCATAAAAATAATTAAGATATAATGATAAATGAGAGTTCATAACTAAACAATTTAAAATATAGTCTAGAAAATAATTTAGTAGTCAACCCTTCTTAGTAGTTAAAAAAACCTAATTATTTTTTAAAATCACTTCTTCACACAATAAAAAGTTTTAAATGTTGAACTATTTTAGATTATCTACGTCCCGGTACTTAAATATCAATATAAATTAATACATTAATGATCCTTGCAAACGTTTTATCTCAGAACCAAAGTTTCGATGGTTCTTTAGGAAGGAAATACTTGGTAGAAATGACTGCATTTGTTCAAATTATTCTACCTTTATAGTCAACTTGGAGCAGCCATATTTTCACATCCCTACCATTGCAGATTAATCATGGTTCTCTACAGCTAGCCTGTTTAAACTAGATCTAATAAGTGTGAAAATAGGTCTAATTGATACAGACGTAGTTTTTGAATAAGGTGCAAATGTTTGTTATGTATTACTCTCGTTGCATTGTTTGGGGATCGAGTTAAGAGACGTCATTTACACCTTTCCAAGGGCATTAAGAACGTATGGAGTATATAGAGTCATAAATCATAAAAAAAATACAATTAGTGTGAGTTATTGCTTTTGATGGCGTGTGTTTATAACGGTTTGGAGAATATTTGTGATTCTCCCTGGTATCATATTTATAAATTAATTTTATATCTAAAATATATATGTAATCAAATCTAGTTACTCGTATCTAATTGGAAGATAATCGAGCTTGGATTAGCGACAGTTCGGTTTAAACAGGAGAATACGGCCAGGTCTGCGGGGAGACCGCGAATACCTACAGCATACTGATGTATTTCATAGCACGTGATAATTACTGTAGTTTATATTTACTGTATACATTATTACACTATTATAATTATTTTTAACACACTTTGGTGGTCGAATGGTCTAAGGCCTTATTTCTTGCAATGGACTAGATTGCCTATGACGGTAAGATCAGGGCTATAATCCCAATCTTGTGTAAGTCTACTGGAAGCTGTTTTTACCTTAATGGTTCTTCACTCTACATCCAAGCAAATGCAGGTATATATTCCCTAAATTTAACCTTCCTCATCCCTAATTTACTAGTGTAACTATCATGCTTATAAACCAAACGGTTACTAAGACGCTGTGATAAAAACAACTATTTTAGTTTAAAAACACATTGAGTTGATTAAAACATGTAAACATGCAACATGTATTGTCCAAGTTTTTCACAATAACCTTTAACTCTGAGTTTGTTATTAATACAATATATTTCACTTGACTCAGATAATTTTCCTCCCTCTTCCAAAAATCGGGTTAGGACTATTAGAAATTTCGAACTACTAGGTTTCATATTAAATAGTTTATCTTGTACTATATATATACTATATATACATATATATACACCTGAGATTGAAGTTACATTTAGTATTTTAGTTGTTGGATAATCGAGACCCGGACATTACTTGACCGTAAATGTGATGAACTCAATATAATAATAGTATTTATTTTTGTAGTTATATTTGGTATTCCAAAGTCTCAATTCTTGGAAACGACATCAGCTTTCCAGTATTGTTGGAGTGAAAACTCAGGTTCTAGTTAGTATTCGTCAATCCCTACCACACTAACACAAAAGTACGATATAAAAATTTCAAAATCGCGTCCTGCACGCTTCAAAATAGCGTGTTTGATATTTATGTTCTAGCACTAAATACATGTTTCATTTGCATCCTCCTCTTTCCTCTCCCGAGAGAGAGTACTTGCCTTTCCAAGACCCGCTTCGGTGGTCGCATGGTTTAATGCACGGGTTCCTAAACTGGGGTCCATGAACTTTCAAGAATTATGTAGATGGCCTTTAGGGGTCGGTCAATTGTACATAAAATAAATAGTAGTCTCGATGTAATGACATATAAAATAATTTGTCAATGTTATAATTTACAAAAATACTACCTTGCCCTTATTTTGATTACAAAATCTGATGACATCCATGCGTATGGATTTGCCAGAGAAACATTTGTTTTTTTGTGGTGGGATGTCTGATTTTGTTTGTTACTACATATCCTTTTGAGGCAGAATTTTCACATTTGTTGCCATAGATAAAATAGTTGTATATCAAATAACCGTAACACGGTTCTAGATTATCCCATTCTCACTGCATGCCCTGCCCATCGTTATCTATGAGACTTGATTATTCTAACAATATATTGTGATGCTATGGCCACGTAAATGAGATGACATTGACAAGTGTGACTTTTTAAGTGTATATGAATTTTCAACTAAGTGGTATGACATTTGCACTGCACTTTCAAATACTGCTCCACTACTTAATATTTTTATTCAAGCAAAATAACAGCACTCTTATCGTTTTGAACAGCAAACAAGTTAAATTTTTAGTTTCACAATTTTTATCTATTTTACTTTTTGCATAAATGGGAAAGTGTAAAACATAATTCAAGGTAAAGCGTGTTTTTATATTATATATATGTGTGTGTTTTCAATGTCCACTGAAATAAATTAAGTTGTATTTAAGATTTTGTGACGGAGTATATATATGTATATTTTATGGGGAGAGGTTCCATGGTCTTTGTCAGTTTCCTAAGGGGTCTGTGGCCCAAATTAACTGAATGTAGTTTTTCCTAAATGGTTTCCTCCTCTCAATCCAAACAAATTAAGATTCATTTCCTCATAAATTCTACCTTCCTCATCCTTATTCTAATAAATGTATGAATATAGCCTAAATAAGTACTAAGATGAAGTGGGTTAGGTGTAATCTTGGAGACGGTTAACAAACTTGGGACCAATGGATTTATGGAGTGGGTGGGTGGGGTAGGTTGCAATGTGCTAATATTAACCCTCAATTTTTAATATAAAAATATTTAATACATAGGAATTTTATAATACAGTACTCTAATCTTTATTTTCAGGCAAACTATCCAAAACGTCACCAAGAAAGATTCAAGCACGAAGTTCCTTAGTTGTAAGCTATCTGAGCTGTTGAGACTGAAGCCTTAGCATCCTAAGCCTTTAATTAATTGTATCTATAACAATAGTTTTTACCATGTATATATGGTACAATTTGTACTATAAACACCCACCCCAACCAACTCTGTGATCTGAGCACATTACAAATTAAGTTGTACGTATTTATTTTAGTGAGATAATAATTACTGTCATTGATATGTACTGTACGTTGTTAATAAGGTATTTTTGGTGTAAGCTCTCAACTAGTTTCTTTGGCTACAATATTTGAAGGTTAAGGCGGTACCAAATTCAATAAATAGCTACCTGAAAACATAAAATGAAAACTTATTGGTTCAAACTTCTATCAAATAATTGAATTTTTCACGTGATATTATTAAAAGATACTAGCGATTTTTGGCTAAAATGTATGATCACTGGAACAAGAGAGAATACAGAACATGAATCCTAAACTTGGTCAATAGTAGCTCCAAAGAAGTCTACTAATATTTAAATGATTGTATACCATATTTGGATAAATATTACACATCTCACTATCTAGTAACATCACAACAAGTCATAGTGAATGTTTCCGAAGACAACATAAATATACTTTAAGTAAATGGCATAAAACTAATTTTATGAAAAGTCAGTTGGGCTAAAACTAGTTTTTCCTAAAGTCAATTGGTGCAAAGTCATATGGCCCTAAGATATTTGGCCTGAAAATTAGCTACACCTAGAATTAAATTAATTTCGAGTAGAAAAAAAAAGCATCATTTTATGTTCACCAAAAATCTTTTTGCCTAAATTAATTTGGCCTTAGGATAAATTATCCTAAAATTTACTTCAACGAAAGTAATTTGGCTTAAGGTGTGTATTGATTCATTTCTTAATTTTTTTCTCCATCAGCAAGATATACAAAAAGTAAGATTTTTCAATATGTTACAAAAAGATATATAAATATAACTTCCATTTTGAATTGCTTAAGATTTATTTACTAATAGTTTTGATCTAACGTAGTTCGTCTCATGTCAGGCCTAGGATATTGAATATTTCATAGAAATGATTGTCATGAAATGCACTATGTTTTAATGCTAAAATCAATTGTGTCACCTCCTTATTCTCGCTTACTTACAGTGGGTCTAAATAACCCTGGCAGGATGTGCTATGGACGAGGTTAAGGAGAAGGTGATTGAGTATACTTGTGTTAGTTCGTGATTAATGTTATACTTGGTTTATAAAGAAGTTAGCGTACTACCTGAACGGGTAGTAAGACGTGGTGCTAAATAATTATAATAATGATAGTATAGTAATAATAATAATATAAAGATTTTGTTAGTACTACTAAGCTATTACAAATGTGACGTTGGTAGTGATATTAGAACGTTAGAACTTGGAGAATATTTGGAAGATTGTGACAAAACAAGGTGTTGCTAGGAATAACTTATGGCCTGTCTGACTTTTAGGTTATCCCTACATGGTCCCCGAACCCTGGTACTCAGGTGTCAATTGGTAGTCCCCAAAACAAGTACTGATTGACCAGCGTTCTAGCACGTTTAGTCACGAATCAGGCAGCGTGACCCCTAGACTTCGGTGTTGATTTGTCAGCCATGATGGCTGAATCCCATACATTTTATCCTGGCCCGTGGACTGGTTTCTGATTAAGGAATGCTGACACTGTTTTTTGTAGTCAGGTCCTCTATTATATTTGCTTATAGGCTAATAAAAAAAACTGCAACGATCGTTTTGTCATTAGCAACTCATAGTATACAATATTACAAAAACACGCCTTCGAATATAGGCCATGTGGTTACAACTATACATATATTGTATTAGTATAGTAATTAAAATTTTAAAAGTCTGATTGATAAAAGTCTATTATAATTATTTTAATTGTATTATTATTTATTATAGTTTTTATAAAAATTCCTCATGATTGTTTTTAGATTATCGCATAGGTACAGTGAAAAACTTAGCTTTAAATTGATAAATAAATAATTAGTTTGATTGTAAGTGAAATTAATTTAGATTTAAATACCGAAAATGTTATAAAAATAAACAGAGAGAAAATTGGACTCGAAGTTTACGTCTCACTGAGCACAGTAAGTTTCTATTCTTTTTTCAAAAGCCTTCAGCCGTATTTACTTCACTGAAGTGATTGGTGTTTTTTTTTCTCTTTGGTTTGTACTGCTTTATTTCTGCTCTGATATACTCTAACTGTTGCACATATTTATCCATAAAAATATACATTTTTCATCCAGATAATATTTATCTGTGCCCTATAGTATTTGTCTTCTTAGTAAGCATACCTCAGATTCCAGTTTACTTCCCTAATTTAAATGGCAAAAAGCATTTATTACTAATAATTTCAGTGTATCAAGAGCCTTTTATAATATGTTTCTTTGGACAACGACGACAAATCATCCCATCTATTGGCTCGTACTCAATCTTTCGAATAGTGGTATTATAGCGGTTTTGTTATATATTAATGACTTTATAACATGCCATTAGCTTTATCTCTTTAGTAAGAGCACCAATGATAATTTCTTTTTGGACAATTTTCGTGTACCGGCTAATCGTCTCTCGCTGATAGGTGAAAGAGATTTGCTAATTGTTCCTTTGATATTGAATTCTGCTGATGCTATCTCATAGAGAAATGACAAAATAACTTTGCATCTTATCAATCATGGCACCGGTCAGCCACTATTTCCTAGAATAGTTTTTTTTTCTGACACTAAATTTCCCAGAGAATTTCCTAATCTCTTCTGATACTGTCATACATACTTCCTTTTTGTCAATAATTTACCTTTGTAAGGATTAGGGTCAACCACACACACACACACACATACACATCACTCATATATATATATATATATATGTGTGTGTGTGTGTGTTTTTTTTTTTTAAGAATTTCCGTCTACAAATAATTAAATATATTTTAAATTCATTTTTTACTTTTATCGAATAAATCATCTTACAATCAAATTCAAACACAATATCGACCCTAATAAAAGTGATGATCGCGAGTTTGATACTAAAAGGTTGAGTGCTAAAAAATACACTTTTCCTTTTAGAAATATAAATATTTTTTTATTCCTATTAATCAAATTAAAGTTATACATATGTAAAAGTAAGTAAAACATGGTTTAACATGAGATCAAAATCAAAAACACTTCAGGCCAATTACTTTATCCCATCTGATATTTACCAAGCTGAAAACCGGTTTATTGTCGTTCAACAATAAAATAAATTTTATAATAAATTTATGACATGTCAAACATTCTAGCCTTACTTATTAAGGTATTTAATTTTCTATAACAACTCAAATTTACTTGTAAAGTTAGTACTTGAACAGCCATAAAACGTGCTAATTTGCATTTTCTGGTGTAACAAAGGGCTAATAAATTAAAAATTTCCGAGAAAAAAGATTTATATATATTAGTAGCTTATCGTAGCCACATTATACGTTTGTCAAAGCTACATTAGCTATCTGTTATAATTACATTAGGCACTTGTCATAGCTAAATTAGCCACTCGTCGCAATTACATCCATCACTTATACAATTCACTTGTCACTTGATGATATTTCTCTCGCTGTGAAACAAGCCCTCACGTATTTGGAATAATAAATTATATGTAAAAGATAATTACCATAACAAAACATACAAAAGCTCAATAATTCAAGATTACATTATTGTGGCTCTAAGCCCCGATCATGTCCTATATTTACTTTAGAAATCAAAGAAAATGTCTGACCAATTTGACAGCAGTTTAGTTTTTTGAAACCAAACCCTGTAGCCTCGGCCCAAAAGATTTTTCGCTCGAATATAATTCACTAGTCACTATTCGGTTGACTCTCATAGATTAGTGTAACAAACACGCGTCATTTCCAATTTAAAACCATTGAATACGTATCTCACTACAAGATATGTACCTTTGTAAAATAAAAAAAAGTTCAAGGAAGAGCCATAAATACAATGGTACTATTTGGTTTGAGTAAACCTATTATTTTATTGTGTTTTAATCTACCACACACAAACCAAGAAAATTACCGTAAAAGTGTACAAAATAAGTCAATAGGTCTTCTATTCGAATTTTTGTTGATAAACCACTATAACTTCCCATAATATCACTGGTCCCGTAAGTTATCAATGTCAATCCACAGCTTAATTACACATTTTGGAGTACTGTAGAACACACACACAATTCAGAATATCTGAACGCTTTCCTTGACTTCAAATGTGTTAACATATACCTAACGAACAACGATTGCAACTTGATCATGGTGAGAAATATTAACTTGTTTAATCTGCAATAGCAAAGCACATTTTAGTTTCATGTATTATTCTACAAATTGTTTGTTATTTGGCTAGCCATTATGTAAATACATCTATTCCTTTTTGAACTCTTTTCCAAAGTGACACCATCTCTTATACTTATTATGTCTCGCTAAAAATGTATTCAATTGTTCTATTATAGGGTGATATCACTTAGATCTATTTTAAAAAAAGGCACATGTATTATTTGACTCATATTAATGATTTCTTTTAGATTTAACAGTTGTGTTTTTATAGTATTTATTTTATTCAATGTCAGGTATTATTTCTAATTCTAGTCCAAATGCAACTCTTTCAAAATCAATAATTATTAAATACTTTATTTCTTCCAGTTTGATGTTAAATCTTTGTAGGAAGAACTTTTTGTCATTTTTTAAACTTATATAAACCAAGATATATGATTGATTTATCCAAATATCTAGTTTAATGTCCATTATTAAAATGATTGCAAGGAAAAAGAGTACACGTCTAAATATGAACTATATGCAATCGAGATAAATATTTTGTACTAATCTGAGCTAAATCTTATTTTATTAGTGACTGTAGATACTTGCAAAAAAGGTTGAAGCACTAATTATTTATTGGTATATAGGTATAAACTGTACCTGTACTGTAGTTACATCATCTATCTCAGAAAAACCTTAACTTTGTAGAGTAGAGTTAATTACATAAGTTATCAAAAGTATTAGAATTAAGACAATCATTTGAGTAGGACACTTCAGTGCATGTGTTAACCAAAAAATATTTAGGACTTGAACCAATAGCTCATTATTTGAATAAAAAATAATTTTCAATCAATTGTATGTACTGGGTTTAGAGAATTATTTTTTTAAACTCAATAAATGAAAAATAAAAAGCATTTTTGTGACATTTCAATACATTTTACTTCTAAATATTTGAGTAAGTATACAAACAGCTATAAATTGAATATAATAAAAAATAATTTTTGTATTTTAAATGTAGGTATTTACAAGTGCATGCGCACAAAATAATAATAATAATAATAATTTTGCACCGCGTCTTACTACCCGTTCGGGTTATACGCTCACAAAATAAAATTAGAACTCAGCTCATTAAGTGGTGAGGGGAACACAATAGACAAATTGATATAGATATTATTAATAGTCTACTAAAATGGTACACAAACTTTCATGGCAAACCGCTCCAACACTAGCACCCAAAATATTGAGTTATCTTGATTTCTAAACATTCAGATACCCCTTCTTTCTCTTTTTTATTAAAGTCCAAACATTTTGCAAGAAAGATGTACCTGCCACTCTATGGGCAAGTATAAGCTACTGCCCAACTTTCACCAGTTAAATTGCTTAAGATCTTTGTACTAGGGGTCCATCTGGCCGCTAAAGTGCCCTGATATGGTGTGTGTCGATAATTAGTTAATATAACAGTTTCTTGATTTAACAGTGGATACAGGTGACCTGGCGGTCTAGGGGTAAGGTGTCAGACTTCTATGCTGGCGGCCGGGGTTCAATCCCAGGTCCCGGCAATGATTTATCTGATTACCATCAAGACATCTTGTGAATGTGAGGAATGCCAGGCCCCCACCGTGGTTCGGATTCCACGTTAAACTGTAGGTCCTCCATTTCATATCTCAATCACCCTACCATTTCACATTAGCGTAAGTGCGTATAACCTTAACGGGTAGTAAGACGCGGTGCTAATAATAATAATAATAATAACAGTGGATACAAATTTGTATGCGTAATTAAATATTGAATGTATATTGTTAAATCTAGGTGACCCACTCTTCCCCGTGGTTGCGAAGATACGTCTCGGGGCTATGAGGTGGGTAAGAGTGTGGGTGTTAGAAATCCAAAACCCGTTGGAACCTCTACACGAAGGGCAACTCCCTAGTTCCAGTGGTTCTGAAGACACGTATGAGGGTTTTAGGTAGACCATGGGGTGGGGATGGTATTTTAGGTTAGGTAGTATAAGTTATTAGGACTAGCCTATGTGTAAACCAAACGTCTGAGTTATGTCCATGCGGAATTATACCTCAATCGATGATGATGTTTTGGGTGTAGGGGTAAAAGAGACTTGTAGCATGACACAATGACAGAGTGATTACTTCATAGTGTAGTAGTAAATATGTCGTTTATATACAGCCTCACAATAGTGTAAAGTTTCGAGAACCTCTTGCCAAAAGCAAATCTTGCAGTTTATTAATATATGGCCATCACTATTATATTGCACTTACGCTGTATGATGACGCACTGGAGAAAGATAATTCTATTAACACACTCATACAGGAATTGGTTATTTGAGATGAATATATAAGTAGATCATGGATGTAGTACATAAGAAATCCGAGGTATTTCCCATGGACCCATTTTGAAATTTTCTATTTAATAACATTTTTTTTATGTTGAACAAAACAAAAACAAAACAAAATTCAAGTTTCTACATTCAGGGATTTGGGAAATACGGTTATGAGTGAGTCAGTGAGTCCCACACCTTTCTGCCTCTCTCCACACTCTTAGGGGATTATTTTTAAACCTAAAAATATCTCACCCAATTCTAGAAAAAACCTTCAATTTAAATGCCAAGGTTTTATGTCCACGGGTTCAATTGGTACATCGGTGAGTGTTAAACTTTCGCAGAGAGTATTAATTTCAACATTTAAGATTATTTTTTAATTTGGGGCTCTCCTTCTACCTGCCTGCCAGATTTAGATTTTCTTCGACACTTAGAAGCTATCTTTATGTTTAACTCCCCCCTCCTGGAGCCCCGTTTAAAAATTTAAGGTTCTTAGACTTTTATGATTATTTAGAGTGGTCCCTTTACCTTTCTGACAAATTTAAATTTTCTACCTCATCTAAAAATATTTGTCTTAATATAGCCCCCCCCCCCCTATTTTGAAATTTATTGTTTTTAGATTTCCCTAGTTTTTTGAGGCAATCACTCTACCTTCATTCCAAAATTGAGTTTTCCGGCTCTTCTAGAAGTTGGTTTTAATTCCCGGACAGATTTACATTCAGCTTTAAATGTATAGAGATAATATGCAGAGCTCCAATACGTAGTACATCTCTTAGCAACTACTACAGCCTTTAATACACATTTTATATTATTAGTAGTAGTAGTGCTTGCCATTTATTTCAACACATGAGCTGACACGTTTTATCTAAACTATATTTATCGCTATCTTGAGCATGACTGATAGATGTTGCATGTAAAACGTGCAAGTACTAACGCTTTAAATGGAACGCGCTGCAAGTACACTTAAAAAGTGACCTTCATGCATACAATCTATTTAGTAAACAGCTTGCTGTGCTCTTTATACGTGAGAAGAATGAAGGATAATCGTATTCAATTCGTCTATGAGATGCGTGTCCTCCATTGCCTTTGGTAAACAGTCTAATCACTAGGCATAAGATGAGTAATCCAACCACATCTTAGCTGAGATGGTCCATTAAATTCTTTATGCTAGAGATTTAAGAATAGGGGTTTTGATATAATCCGCCATTTTAACGCCAAAGAAGATTTTTTTCTACTCCAATGAAAAGGTTGGAGTTTGAATAGCATTCTGATGTAAAGAAAAAAAAAATTCGTAACAGTTTTCCGCCCCATCCAAAATTGGTTACATTTTCTCTAAAATCTATCATACTACCCCAGTATTTATAAAATAGGCATACTTCCACCCAAATGGTACCATCAAAGAAGTTAATTTGACTAAGCCACTCTCTCAGGCAACTATTGCTAGGTAGGCATTACACCACAAAGAGTGTTGACCTCCACCTTCCCCCCCCCCCCCCCCCCCCCC
>CABFOW010004151.1:6836-45182 GCA_902141385.1 Timema californicum | reverse complement strand
CCCCCCCCATCATCCTTACCCCACTTACCCGTCTCTTCACATCAACCAAACTTTCCCCTGCTTTCACCCCTCGTCACTCAACCTGTCAGCGTTTGTCATCATTAGCTGACTGTGTAATCCCTTATCTCTTTCTCTATCCTGAGGAATGTGGGTAAACCATTTTAGTGAATTATATTGCATCATTATACTTGAGGCATTTCTAGAAAGCTTGGAATTGTTGTACACTAAAGGTAAAATCAACAGGCAACAGTTGGTAATCCATCATTTGTTTTGATTTAAAAAAATTCAATATCCTCTATAACTCATGTTGTTGTCAAGCCTAAGGTATTTCAAATCAAAAAAGTAAATTTCCAGACGACGATACGATTTCTCAACAATTTCAAAATATTTAGTGGAACGCAGTACTGTCCATTCCTAGTAAAAAACTGAAAACCTGCAAATTTTGCGAACTAGCTCAACAGCAGAACACAATTCACTATAAATAATAATGCAATTCTCCTTCTTTTTATCTCCCACTTAGTGAGAAAGAAAGTAATAAGTAAAAATGACCATGGCCATTCGTCATAGCTTGGTTAATTTTACTATATTGAAACTTATAAGATATAAATTTGGTAGTCGCATGCCAAAGATTATCTTTAAACCAAATAGGTTTTAAAATTAAAAAAATACTTTAACTCGTTCCATGGAGGAATAAATTAAGAAGAATTTTTATAGAATGATTGTTTCAGCTTTGATTCGTCATGGAGAAACTTTTTTAACCTATATATTCATTTTTAAAAACCTATTTTTATATAAGTTGTCTCGTGGTGGAATCGGTAAGGTCAATTTATTTAGCATGAGTGGTTCAGCTATGGTTCCTAACATTGTGGTACTTTTGCTTAAGCCATTTATTCATTTTTTTTAAATGTATAAATCATTACATGATGGGATCAGTCCAAATATAATTATCTAGAATCAAGAGCTCAGCTATGACTTATAACATAGATGAACTTTACCCTAAATAATTTATTCAAGAAAAAATAAAAAGGATGTTTCAGTGAAAGCGTGCAAAAATTAAACAGTAAATAGAGGATGCTCTGCCGAACATTTTTATATAGGGAACATTTGGTCTGCGAGGCCAGCTAAGGGGGATATCGGCCTAAACATATGGGGGAGAGCCTGAAGGCTAGATACCATGATATGTATTTGGTTTTCCTTTCATCAACATGGTGGCTCTGTCCTATCGTATTTACATGCATGAATAAATGGCAGACCCTTACATACCAGTACTTGCGGTTCATGCAACGGGACTTGCCTGGGTTTTTGGAGGACGCACCCTTGTCTGTTCATGAGAGGATGTGACTGAAGCATGACGGTGCATCGCCTCACTTCAGTGTGGATGTCCGCGACCATTGAGATGTTACATTTCCTGGTCACTGGATTGGAAGGGGTGGCCTCATTCCATTCCCTGCGTGGTTACCCGACCTGAATCCAGTCGATTATTAAGTATAAGACTATCTCAAATCGTTTGTGTATTATACCCCAGTGGACACATATTTCTAATAGGTTTCCAGGATTGTCATCACCTGCGATGTGATTCTCAACACGCATGAGATATTTGAACGCGTGCGGCAGAATTTCATACGCCGACGTCATGCTTGCATTGGGGTTGGGGGCCGTTATTTTGAGCAATTGTTATAAGGTACAAAATGGCAGGTTCCCTCTGGTTTGTCAATGATATGGTACACTGTACAGTACTACCTGCACGTAATGTTACAACTAAATGTAAATAAATTACATGTAATGATTAGCTGTAAATAAACTGGTCATCAGTAACAGTGTTAGACATATTTAGGCCCATAATCAACTGAGTTGACTTCGCAGACAACACGTTCCCGGTATCAAAATGTTCGGTAGAGCACCCCTATGTACTGTTTAAGGTTTGCACGCTTTCAATGAAACATCCTGTAAATAATCCCTCACATGTATTCGGTTATGATGAAACCTCAAACAAATGCTAATGCAGAATGGACATACCTTAGATAGTTTTTAAACTCTTATAGATTTAGCTCCTTTTCTTAGAAGGGTTTAGTTCCAATCTTTTCGGCCACTTGGCCAACGCCCTAAAACTTGATACCGTACCCCCAAATTATCGTTATCTCGCCCATAATCTCTAATTCTGTACACAGTTCTCATCCTTGAAGATAATAAATGTACCTTTTAACTACAAATACTTTCTACCACTTCTTAGAGAAGGGAGACGTTCCATGCCTTGGAACAGGCTCAGACATGCATGTCAGCCTCCCGATGATATAATTCACACTGTATAAGGTAGGCTCATTCCAGCCAATATCTTGTTAAACTTTAAAAATAAACTCCATCGGCATTCCTCTCTTACTAGCCTATAGAGCCTGTCTTCAAGCCTGGAATCTATATGACGAAGAAATTAATTGTATTATAAGGCTTAGCCTTAGTGAAATCAGAAATTGTTGTGTAATGTCATTAGGGTTTATATGAAAGGGGTAGTGATTATATTTATTTTTCAAGTCCAAACAACTAATTTATGACTATCTCAAGTCTGGCCATCTTAAATATGGGGATCACAAAATTGGCCGTCTTATGTCAGCCCATCTCAAGTCTGACCATATTAATTCTGATCATCTCAAGTCCAACCATCTCAAGTCTGAGCATTTCAAGTCTGACCATCTTCTGACTAACTAAAGTCTAACCTTCTCAAGTATGATCATCTTTAGTCGAGTCATTTCAAGCCAGGCCATCTTCTGGCTATCAAAAGTTCATCTGTCTCAAGTTTGACCAACATATTACTCACTATAGCCTATCCCTCTCAAGTGTGATCATCCTATGTTAGGCCAAAAACAGCTCCCAACTTAAAAATTGTGGCCCAACTCCCGAATCTGGTCTATTAGTAACATTCCATCTAAATATCATTGAAAGATAGTAGAACTCTTCACCTTCTTTCCACCCTTTTTCACTTGGTCGTACTTAATGGATATCTACCAAAAATAAAAGGGAGGTAAAATGATTTATCTCCTGTGAAATATTAAACTACCAATACATCGACATAGTTTTAAACTGTTTAATCAACTGATTAATATAAAACCAAATAGTTGTTAAACTATTGGAAGAGTAAACTATTTGCGCTGATGCAATTAAATTAAAAACATTAAATTTCTTTATCATTTATTAGTTTGAAGCTCAAACCCGTATACTGTACTTTATTTTATTGTTTATATAATTATTCTGAGGTTTTATTTAAATCTAGGTTTTGTAAACAGTACCAAAACATGGTTACCTTCAATTTGATACAAAAAAAAGTCTTTATATCATTCATGATAGTTGAGATAAAAATAGAAATATATTAACCTTTGAGTAAATGAGTGTAATGTGGGTTTCATATTGCCCCGTCAACTATAAATTCCGTTTTCATTGAAATTGAAGGATAAAAGGGCACCAGGATTTCCAGAAAAATTATGTAACTTCAAAATTAATTTTACAGATGGTAGGAAGGAAACAGCTATTGTAGGCATGTAACGCTCTTTCTTATGTGCTTAGAAGCAGTTACAAATAAAATGGGAGTATACCTTACTATATATGATGTGTGCCTACCTCGATAATTAGTCACACATACGGGTGAAAAGTAACAAATAATTATAATTATGTAGTCTTCAGTTTTTAATACTTGGGCAACAGGATGGGAATATTTGACAATATATTTATAGACATGTATAGTGCCTTTTATTTTAAAAAAAATTAGAAACACAGGTGGGCAGCAAATAATAATACATTCCCAGCATACAATGTGTGTTCTTATGAACTCAGTCAATGTGATGAGCGGAACGTAACCATGGTCTCAGGACATGTAATATGCCTTCCTAGACAACCAGTCAATGCGATAAGCAGATCGTAGCCATAGCCTCCAAGACATGAAACATGTCTTCTTAAACACTCCGTAACTATTATGATAACCATGCCCTCCAAGACATGTAACCTGCCTCCCTAGACACTCGGTCACTATTATGAAAACCACGGACTCCAAGAAATGTAACCTGCCTGCCTAGATACTCAGTCACTGTTGTGATCAGAGTTCGACCATGGACTCCAAGACCATGTAACCTGCCTGCCTGGACACTCAATCATAGTTATGATCAGAATTCAACCATAGTTTCCAAGACTTGTAGCCTGTCTGTCTAAACAATCAGTCACTGCTATGATCAGAATTCAACCATGGATTCCAAGACATGTAACTTGCCTACATAGACACTCAGTCACTGTTGTGATCAGAATTCAACCATGGCTTCCAAGATATGCAAACTGCTTTCCTAGACACTCAGTCACTGTTATCATCATAATTTAACCATGGTATCCAAGATATGTAACCTGCCTCCCTAGACACTCTGCCATTGTTATTATCAGAATTTAGCCATGGTATTCAAGACATGTAAATAGTTTCCCTAGACACTGAGCATGTGTAATTAGAAGAAAAAACCATACATTCAAAACATATTAATCTGTCTCGCAATATCCTAATGCATTGTAGTGAACAGTGAAATCATGGTCTCTATTACCCGTAATTATCATTCATAAGCCCTTTGCATTTCTAGATATATTATCTCTAACTGCTTACATACTGAGCTACTTTGATGATCAGAACTAAACCATGGTATCTAATACTTGTAATCTGACTTATGCTCAGCCACCTTGATAAACATAATTATAATATGGTCTCTAAGACTTGTAATCTAACTATTTACATAGTTAGCTAACTTTATAAGCCTAATAAAACCATGGTCTATAATACTTGTAATATGAAAGTACTTTAGTACGACCACCTGTTACACCCCGAGGCTATTTCTCGTGAAAGATAGATATTGTGATGTCAATTGACCTATATTTCACATCTAGGTGATTTACCATTATTCCCCTCCCACATCCTGTGGTTGTGTCATGCCCCCTCCCCCTGATTCTTTTTCTACGGTTTGTATATGTTCCAAACTTGTTGGTTCCTGTTCCATTAGTTCTCTATGTGTGCGCAATGGTTTTTTATGCATACGCATTTATTTTTATGTGTGCGCAATGGTGTTTTAAGTGTGCAGTTGGCTCGTATGTCTTGGTAGGATTGGGACTGAAGATAAAGTTTATTCGTCGGAATTTTTTATTTATTTATAAGTAGGGGGAACGTGCAGTCCATGGCGTCGGACACTCCTCCCACGACTTTGGGTAGGATTGGAACTGGCGTTCGAGTTTATTTCTGGGAGTTTTTTATTTATTTGTTGGGGATAGTGAAGTCCACGGCGTCGGGCACTCCTCCTACGATTTCCCATAAAATGTCGGCATCAGTACAGAGGGCAGGAATGTGCAGTACGAACCTCTCCCGATGACCATTTATTGTAGAGTTTGAACAATGGTTCCTTACTGCGAGACTCTGAATCTATTTTGGTGTCGCACCCTCCCCTTCCCCATCTATGTGGCGATGGGTATTCCCGGTGACGTCATGGCAGCCCTAGCGCAAGTTTAGCAGCTCGACAAGACAAGTCAAGACAGGAATAAATCATGACCTTGAATAATGTTGCAATCCCTCCCTACCCCCTTCCCCCATTTATGTGGTAATGTGTTTTTACTTGTGATGTTGCAACTATAGAGCATTGACATAGCTCTGATTATGCACAATCAGGGGCCTCAGAAGCCTCGGTTAGGGGCCGCTATCCCTCCACAAAATTTTACTAAAAGTTGTTATTTGGTATTGTCCGTCGACATGCGCAGATGTCAGTATACGCCATACCAACATGGACCACTGCTGGTGGAGGAGTAAGGTAGAAATGCTCCAGCATTTACGTGGAGTGAGGGATAGTAGAAAGCCACCCGAGTTCACCCGAGTGAGATTCTAATCCCCGACCTCCACCGCTATAGCTATATGTGTTACACGCACCCTTGCTGACTAAACGTGTATATATATTAATTATGATAGTGCGGTGGGGATAATAAGGAAAATGTTCCAGCATTTTTTATCTGAAGGGATAACTACCAAAAAGTTACATAGTAGCAAAATAAATAAAAAATTGTTGGTAAGCTATATTTTCCGTTTGATATAGTTAGACCAGGTAGAATGTTAAAACGCATTTGCTTGGGGGGAGAAAATCAATTTCAGTACGTCAGAACGGAAATCTAACCCACAACCTCTCCGTCATAACTAGATGAGTTACACGCACGCTTTCTGGCTAAAAGTTTATATATAACCTAAGATAATGTGGTAGGGATGATTATGAAAATGTTCGGCATTTTACGTGGTAGGAAGGATTAAGGTAGAAATTTCACAGCATTTACGTTGAGTGAGGGAGAGGGAAACTATTTATGGAGAATTAGTAACAGCACACCTCAGTGGAGATTTGAAACCCTTACCTCTCCCGACATAACTATATGAGTTACAAAGGAAACCATTTAGTTAGAACTAGTGACAGTACACCTCAGTGGATATTCGAACCCACGACCTATGCTATAATATTTATAAGGGATGTACGCACCTTTACTGCCTAAGCGTATATATATATTAACTAAGATAATGTGGTAGAGATGTTAAGAAAATGTTACAGCACTCTACCTGGAGGGACAACTATCAACTGTTTACCCGTCAGGGAATTGGTTCCAACATTCCCCCCGCCAGAATTAAATTATCTTGACATTTAGACGGCAAGCCCACAAGGATTCAAAACTCGTTATCTTTAGCACCGCTAATGTATGTTAGAGCCGTCATAAACTCAAAAACTTCCTTGCAATTGCTGAGTGTACCCCACATTTGCGAGCTGATCAACCACATTTTCCGTTTAATATAATTAAACCAGGTAGAATGTGTACCTGCATTTGGTTTTAGCAAACCATACAAGTATATTATTGCAAACACTTTCACTGTTTAGATAGCGTTTATGAATTATATAATTTGGTTTGAGGTACGGTGGCAAGTTCACACACATACAAAGAATCCGACAGACATTCATTTTTATCTATAATTTGTGACGGTAAATTACTACTCAAGGAGAAAATAACCTATTACTCTGCAACACGCGACTTACTTTATTTTGCACAACGTTATTTAAATTATTATGATCAGCCAAACTTATATTCGCCTGTATTCATTTCTTAATCACTTTCATTCTGCACCATCTAGTGAATAAAATGGGTAATTATGACTTTTTCAATATCTTATGATAGCAAATACATATACATATTTAATAAATGTAATTATTACTACTGATACAATAAATTAAATATGCTTCTGGGCTTTGAATAATGAAAGTATTTATGAGGGGTAAGTGTACCCAATTTTGTGTGGAAGGAGAGCTGGAAATGCCCTCAGTTTAATAGGACAGTGTTTGAACTCCAACCTACTCAACCAATCATACCAGATGAGCTCCGCTTAATTACTCGTACAGCTCACAAGACCTAAACAATATTGATGTATGACATTTAAAAAAATGTATGTTGTTTCTGTTGTATGCTATGAATGTTTTAAATAAAATTTATTAATCATATGTTGTTTGTCAATAAAATAGCTAGTAAGAAAATATTGTTATTATTTGAAAATAATCCCTAAAATATGTTATCCTTGGAGAATCAAAACAGGAAGGAGATGGCAATATACACGTGGCAATATTGCCATAATGAAACATTAAATAACACAGAATAGTAAATGTTAAGCTCTATTGATTACACATGTGTAGTTAATATAACTCTAGCAAAAACAATTTGATCTTTAGGATATGAGTAGCTTATAATTTTAACTAACATGGGTTTAAGGTAAGATGTCACACACATATACACACAGGCGATGGCAATATACACGTGACAACTTTGTCGGAATAAAATATCAAATAGCCCGGATGGGTAAATGTTAAGCTTTATTGATTAAACGCATGTAGTTAATATATCTTTAGCAAGTAGTATATATGAGTAGAAAGGAGAAATAAATATACTATTTTTTATTATTTTTTTATTTCACTACTTAAATATTTGTTTATAATTTTAAATAAATTTGGTTTAAGGCAAGGTGTCACACACCAGCACGCAGACGAACACCCACAGACATTATTTTTTTTTTTAATAAATTGTAACTTTTTTATTTAGCACAACACCTTACTACAAGTTCGGTTTGTACGCTTAAGTCCTAGTTACTCTAATGGGCTAGGAATTGAATACGTTGAGTTTATAGGAAGTGAACCTGCATTTCTGTGGAGGGAGAGTTGAAAACACCCCTAGTTTACCCTACCGAGATTCAAACCTCAAACTCCCCCGTCCTTGGCAGACTGGCTCCACACGAAACAAGCTCGTTAGCCAACTACGTCACCGAGGAGAAAAAAGATATAATTATTTTAGAAACAACCGTTTTATTCCTTGATCCACTTGTAACAACAAAGAGATATTTTATTTTACCCTACTATATCACATTAGCGTAAGTGCGTATGACCCGAAAGGGTAGTAAGACGCGGTGCTAATAGTAATAATAATTATTGTTATTTTATTTTACATACCACTTAATGTGTTCATCTATATTTAGTTGATTATATAACTCTTATATTAATTCATAAGTAACTTGAATACAATTATGAGGAGCTTGAACTTATTTTAAATATCAATTAATGTTTGCAACTATATTTTGATGAAATAATATATAACTCTTAAATTAATTCATAAGTAATATTGATTACGATTATGAGGAACTTGAGTTTGTTTTAAATATCTTTTAATGTTCGCAACTATATTTTGACGAAATAATACATAACTTTTAAATAAAATCATAGGACATATCAATTAAATTTATCAGGATCTTGAATTTATTCTAAATATCGTTTAATGCTTGAAACTAAATTTTGTTGACATAATAAATAACATTCACACACAAAAATAGCCACTTAAACCTTAAGTAGAAATTAGAGGAAGTGTACCCACATTTGCATGGAAGGATAATGGAAAGTATATTAGAAAAACCTTCCTATATACGCTCGGCGCTGATGAAGGAATCGATAATATATATTTTAAATTGAATTCTATGGCGTGGATTTGTTTAGCTTACCCTGAATATTTGTTAAAACTAACAATGTCCGTTTATAATACGCACAGAGCCTCCCAGCGTTCTACATGTCTAATATTTATCACAAGAAAGAAGTAAGGCTGATTAAATTAGATTTACTAAGGGAATGTATCTCAATTGTCCAAAGTTGCAAGTGAAAAACGATTTATCAAAATTTACCAAAAAATAACTTGTTGTAGGATCAAACCCCGACCTTCCCATTGTAATAGTGCTCTGGTTCACACCAGAGACGCTGATTACGTAAACAAGGTAAATAGACACAATAGGAGACACTTGAAAGCAAAAGATAAAAATGCATAATAACAAATAAGTTTAATGTAACCAGGGCTGAGAAAATACAAAGAGTAACATCAGAAAACGTTTCAATATTTCCCAAAACAGTTCATAGAGTTTACCAGGTTAATTAACTAGACATATAGATGAATAATTAATACTCTCCAAGAGAGAGTTTGGCGTGAAGCGTTAATGATTTTGTAAGACAGGTTAAGCTCATGCTTAACTTGATTGACTCCAGTCCTCCTCTTAATAGGCATTGCTGTGCTAACAAAAAAATAATAATTATATTAAAATATTTCTCCCTCCCTTTGTACTGAGAGGTAAATACATTCTATACAATAAGGTAGCAACAGTTAATTTGTAGCAATAAATGACCAGCAAGCTACTACTCACGAGCAGGATCCAAAGGACACATTCTCAGAACCTATCATGAACAATACAATGAAAAGTGATGTCTAGGGGGCGGATTTTGCCCTAGATGCCTACTTTAATCCTATGTTTTGAAAAGTAGGCTTTTGAGCTATAAGTTTATTTTCGAGGGTTGCGAAGATTTTGTGATAATTTTTATAGTGCCTATAAATGCCTATTTTGCTGTTTGGTGACTATTTTACAAATGGAAGCCTTTAAGTGCCCTTTTTATATCTTTCTCTTCCTACCACCCTCTTTTTGACTTTCTAAAAATTTGCGGCACCTCCCCCCTCCCACCCTCACTCCTTAGGTCACTCCACGTCGATGCTCGTGATACGTAGGAAAAACACATGTGTCCAGCTGTTTGATAGGTTCAGACTGATCAGACTGGCGACAAAGATTCTCTTTTAGCTCACAGCAGTGTCAGTTCATTCAGTGACTATGTATATTACACTGTTACGATGACCACTGGGGCAGATATGTTGCAAATATTGTGGTTGGAAAACTAAACTCTACGGATCCTGGGAAACATCACTTGGTTGTTTCAAAGATGCTTGAGGCAACAAACAGCTCAACAATTGCCATAGTTGTCCGTGATGCTTTGCGTAAGTATATAACTTAATTGCACAAGATATACTGTGTTAATTTCATGATTTTCACTGTTAGTCCCGTAAAAATGAGAACTATAAATCAATTAATTTGTTTATATCAGGTGTCCAGTGTCCATCAGAAATCAACAATGAAAGATTTTCGGTGCTGCTGACAAACAGTGCGACCTACATGTTGAAAGCAGCTAAAAACTTAAAAGTATTCTACGCCAAGCTAATTCACGTGACTTATCTGGCGCGTGCTGTTCATAGGGTTGAAGAAGATATTAGATCACATTCTACAAATGTTAACGCTATTATGTCTACAGTCAAGAAAGTGTTTTTGAAGGCTCCATCGTGAATCTTCTCATTTAAGGCCGCCCTGCCCAACACACCCTTGCCACCACAGCCAGTGTTAATGCGTTGGGGAACATGGCCTAATGCTTGCGTTGTACTACGCAGATCACCTGGGTGACATTCAAAAGGTATTATACAATACACTATCTTTAGGTGCGTCGACAAATTAAAATTGCAGGGAGCGCTTACCACTAGTTTTATTGATTCCACCTGTCCATCCCCATTATTGAAACATATTTTTAATTTAATGGTTGTACTTGTCGAACACAATGAATGAACACAAAGAATGGTGAGTTTTGCTGTATCAACCGTTTTGTTTGTAGGTGGTCCAAACTTTTGATGAGGAACAAGCTGTCGCCATTATAGAAGCAAATGCTGCCATCTCCTGCTCAAGTATCACTGCGGATCTGGCATACGTAAAAATCAATTTTGGAAATCTTCTTGGAGCAATCACAGTTTTAGAGGCGAGGGATTTGCCTCTTGTGAAAGCTGTGAAGATAATACGGAGAATAGAAGAAAACCTGAATCAGTTTTCTGGCTATGTTGGCACAGCCATCGTCGAGAAACTTAACAGAGTATTGCAGCGAAAACCTGGGTGGAAAGCGATGGCAAGTATTGCAGACTTTTTAGAACGACAAACTACACTACTCCAAGAATTCAAGTTTAGTTCAGCTGAGCTAGCTTGTCTGAAGTTTTTCCTGATGACTTCATGTGAAGTCGAGAGGATTTAATCACAGTATAAAAACATTTTGTCAGATAACAGAACAAAATTTACACTTGAAAATCTTGAGAAGTATTTGATAATTAACTCTAATGGTAATTAATTTGTGTTTATGGAACGTGTTTTCTGGATTTTAAGAATTAATACTAAAAATGTTGAGTGTTTTGGTGCAATTTTTGTCATTACTATGCTTATTTATGTGCTTATTTTTTCTGTTTGGTACCTATTTATTGCCATTTTTACTTTATAATGCCTATTTATGTGCCTATTTTTGAGATTTTTAGTGCCTATTTGCCTGCCTTTTTTTAAAAATATTTAGTGCCTATAAATCCGTCCCCTAGTGATTACGATATTTACGCCAGGGAACCTGGCTAGATCAGAAAATGTCAGGTTATAAAGGCACAAGACTGTTGTCTGTCAGCTCTGGTGATTAATGGACCGGCCAATAATATATAAAAATTTATTTATATAGGGATTTATATAGGCATTGACTTAATGGGCTGGCACACAACCACCTGGTCTAAGCCAGAAACATTAACAACATGAATATATAATGTTAACAATGTATAAGGAAGGCATAAAACTCCTCCAAGGGTTATCACATATCAAGGTAAGTGAGACGAGAGCCACGCCAGATGGGCAGAAATAACCCACTAGTTGAGCACCGCAAACTGGTGAACAACACAAGTTAAATAAAATAACATATAAAACGCGAGCCACGCCAGATGGGCAGAAATGACCCACAAGTTGAGCACAGCTAACAGATTCAAAAGAGCAAACTCAAATCTAAATAGATATAACTATCTTGCCTGGAACAACCTGTACAGCCCCTTTACCGACAGAAGGCCTTGCTGTCTATAGCATGGTCAAGCAGGCTAAGGTGTGGGAATGAACCCTATTTAAACCAATTGTCTTAAGGAGCAAGTAGAAAACATGTGAAGTGTAATATCACTCAAAGCATTTAAACTATGTCCTTAAAAGGCTAACCTAAATAACATGAAAACTAAGACGAGAGGTTCAATCATATCCCTAAAACTACAATCCGGCCATAGAGACCCCCACTCCCCACAAATTTGAATGTTCAAAGTTATGTCTTGTTACTTCCGTCAGTTCGGCCTTCCTTACGGCAGCATCGTCACGATCACAAGTTCTGTATTGTCGACCGGAAGAAAAGACGTTGGAACGTGTTGACTATTTGACTGATGATGTTTAATTGTCTGGTTCCCTGTGAACCGTGGATCCTTATAGTGGCTGAGCGAAATGAATCATGGAAAGGAAAGAAGTGGGGAGACGTGCCTCTACTTTGGAAAAATTACGTAGGCCCAAGCCAACTATGCGCAGGCCGCCCACCCCACACTGCGTCAGTTGTTTTTGTTACTCCGACCAGTCAAGTGCAGTGCTAGCGGAACAGTGAGAGCGGCTAACAATTCTGATGGCGCCGTTCTTGTTCCATGATGTTTCCGAGATGTGGTATGTAACATATGGAGATATATATATTAATAGATCTGTATATATAAAATTAGTTACAATGCATATATTCTTGAGCAATGATTATGTGCAGCAGATTTAGGCAGTGCAGTGCTGAATTGGTTAACTCGTTACACCATGACTATTATCAAAGCCTGTTTCTAAAATGGAAACTCAAACGTAATTACCTGGTGTATTGGCACACATATTATTTATAGATCACACGAACTCGACACATTTTAGCACGGCGTCTTACTACCCGTTTGGGTTATACGCTTTAGTACTAATTACGCTATTGGATTAGTAATTGGGAAGTTTGAATTTAGAGGAAGTAAACCCGAATTTGCGTAGAGGGAGATGAAAAACTACCTCCAATTCACGTTACCGAGATTCGAAACTTCATGTCCTTGTCCTCGGCGGTCTAGCTCAGCACGAATCGAGTGTGCCTGTATGTTATTTAACAAACCCTTCATAGTAAACAAAAAAAGTTTATAAGCGTATTATTAATTGGTTCAAAAAGCACCAGGTTCGTTAAAAGTTTTATATTAAAGTAGTTTAAAATAGCTGTATCCGCATTAAAATTAAAAAGTCATAAAACATTACGCGTGGAGTCATAAGTCAAACATATAAATCCCATAAAAAGGAGTTAATTTCAGTAGGGTGGGAGAAAGGTGCCACCATTCATTCGGAAAGAGGCTATAAATATATAATCCTCTCAAATTCTTTATTAAACAGGTTACTTGAATAATAATTTACATTTGATGCCCAAGATGAATCGGTAGTAAGTCTTCTTACGGAAACAAATGTCTTAGATTCGATTGCCAGCAGTTGAAACCAGGGAATTTATTACGTTTAAAATTATATTTTTTCACCAAGCTAAGTATTGAACCAGTGATCTTTAGGATAGTTTCTAGACCGTGGATTTCAACTCAGTGCCGCTAGGTAGTCTCACTATAGATTACTCTAGAATAATTCATTGCGAGCCACAGGTCAAAGACAGCACACTCGCAATATACTAAACTGCATGGGGTTCAAATCCTGGTCTGCTGGCTGCCACCCTATTTGGTCAATTAGAGGTCTCCAGCTCAAATGATTATATGTGACATAGGTTTGGTAACGACATAATTATTTTTAGTTAAAAACAATGAAAATAACTCTACGGGGGTAAGGACAATGAAGGAATCCCGCATTTGCGTAAAGAGAGAGACTGGGAAACACCTTAATGTAATTAGAAATCCGAGGGGGTCATCCCGTCAGACCGCATCCCGCAAAAACGCATAGTGTGACAACAACCATACTTTACGCTTGTGGTTTTAGGGACTAGGAATGTAATATTTATAGAAGGTGTAACTGCTTTTGTGTGAAGAGAGAGTGGAAAACCATTTTGGAAAAAAACACTCTCAGTACACCAGACCAAGATTTGAATCTCAATCTATCTGTTATTGGTAGTCTAATCTACTGCGAGAGAAGCACGCTAAACCACGTGGCCACCGAAAATAGTCTCCTTTAAATAATCTTGAAAACTGGTTAACGTTCTGCCACTTCTAGGCTAGAAAATGTTTCGTGGGATATACATGACGTCATTAGCGGAATAGAAATACCAGTCTTAATAGTTATGTAACTATTCCTTGGGACTAAGAATCGAGTAGAACCTTTGGTCAATTTAACATAAGGCTAAGGCAGTGAAAGTATATCCGCATTTTCTTGACGTGTGACCGGTTCACTAAAGTTAGAGAGTTATTTTTTCACGATGGAGGCAATCTTAGTTTCAAAATAAAGACTTGAACTGGTTTGCAAAGCTGCAAGAAAGTATAGTAGCTATTTAAACAGAGATATTTGAATCTTAGTTTAGATAACGGCAGTTACCATCTGGTACAAATTGAGCCCAAACTTTTCCATCATTGATTAAAGTAAAGATTAATCCAAATAGTTAGATAAAACAATTAACGTCTAAGGTACTCTGAATTTTTAACTGATATATTCAAATTTAACAATACGTGAACAAATGTTTTGTTTTTGTTAATGCAGTTTTAATCAACACCCACATTCCAACCCCAATAAATAGCATTACGGGATACATGTGAAGACATTTTTAATCTATGTGTAGACATTTATTCCGGTTGCCTACTTCTGGCAATAATAACAAATAAAGTTAATATTTCATTAATTATTTACACTTCTTTAACATCATTATGCACAATGAGAAGGCAACGTAACTTACCTCACTCCCAGAGCCTCCAAGTTTGGGGTCAAGGACATTTTTAAAAAGAATCACATAAAGATAGTGATATTTGAAACGATAGTGTATTGTAAATAAATATCGTAGGGAAGTTTCCAATGAATTTTCCACCCATTTGCCACCATTTACACCCAAAAAAGAAAAAGAGTTGGAGATAAACTTATATCAGGGGTCAATCTATCAAACACAAACAAAATGTTGGTAGAGGTGAAAAACATCCTAGACCTGTAGTCAACCGCGCTAACCACTTAAACATGAGAACAAGAAAGATGTAGCCCAGGGCCTGGATTCACTAACGAGTGCAATTCTGCTTCGGCGCAAGTCTGGAAAAGGCGTAACTCTGCACCCAAGATACGTCCAAAGATGCGCCTTATTATTTGTTCCATTTCCGTATTCACTAAACAAGGCGCAAACTAGTGGCAATATTATGGTGACGTCACCATAAACGTCATCAATTGCTCTCTTTTCGACCAATCCTTGTGAAGAATTTACTTGCAAAGTCAAGGCGACTTTATTTTAAATCTCTAATGAAAACGACAGCAAATACAAAGATTTTTAAACATTTTGCTCATAAACTAGCAATACAATTAGAAGCGGCCTCTTTCTGTATGTTTTACAAAAACTATATTAGTACATTATTTAGTATTTATTTATATTATTAGTTTAAAGTTTAAGTTCTATTGATAAAACATAAATGTTTATAGAAACTTTAAAACTTATTTTAAAGCTATACTAACCACCATATTTAGTGACGAGATGTATTTGGACTTGGAGGAATACAAACCTCTTTGGATCTAGACGAAGATTACACAGTTCGTAGTTTTGTTTTATAATAATGCAAGAAATGCCATTGCGTTGTTTGAATGTAAAAATCCAACAAAAAAAGGTGCGTAATTGTTTTGTTACCACTGTCTAAATTGAAACAAATTTTGTGCTTGACAGACGTTATGTTATTTTAATTTCTTTATTATTAAT
Source organism: Timema californicum (assembly GCA_902141385.1). Taxonomy (NCBI): domain Eukaryota; kingdom Metazoa; phylum Arthropoda; class Insecta; order Phasmatodea; family Timematidae; genus Timema; species Timema californicum. The sequence continues at coordinate 29,073 of CABFOW010004151.1, read as the reverse complement.
TGGAGTACAGTTAGATAACATTGTATTTTAAGCCAATACAATAATATGCTGCCATTTAAATTTATTGAAGTAACAATCATGATTTAATAGTTGCGCCTACTCTTGAATGGTGGCAAATAAATAGCGCGACTTTGCTCTCAAATTGCGCCTACTTCTTTTAGTGAGTATGAATTTGGGCATGTATTTCAAACTTGCGCTGGCGCAACTATTTGATCCCTTTTGTTTATCCAGGCCCAGGTGTCTTAGACCAAGGGCCTGTTTCACAAAAGGACACGTCTTGTTACGACAGGTTAATAGGCCCACACTTGTATTTTAGATGGAAATAACAAATGTTTGTGTCAAAAAAACATAATTTACTTTATATTTTGTGGGCATATTGAATCACTGTCTGTAGGTTAGATATTCGTGGTTTTCTACTGGCATTGGCGGATATACAGAATATTCCCGGATTAAACGGCTAAATTTTAGGAAGTAGTATTGGATCAAAAAACTAACTCAAAATGTAATTGGGAGATTTGCCAGTTTTCGCTCTCTTTTCGCGTAAAAAGCAAAGAACTAAATAAAAACTTTAAAAAATGTAGGTATTAAATAAAACACTTTATTTATTTTGTTCAAATTGATGACCTCCAGTCTGGAGACAAACAACCATTGCATCTATCAATGACAGAACGAGTGGCTGGCCGACATTGTGCGATTGTTGTTTCTTCGCACGTTGCGTTATCCTTTGTCGTAATAATTGAAGGTCATTAACAGGCTCTTCATATACTTTTTGCTTGAGAGCTCCTCAGACAAAAAAAAAATCTAATAGCGTTAAATCAGGTGAACGCAGAGGCCAAACCACAGGTACAGCATGACCGATCCCTCTTAGAGGAACATTAATATTAAGCCATACTGGTGACCTCTGGAGAAAAATGCGGATTTATTTAGTTTTTTTCTGTTTGCGTGAAAAGGAAGCTAAAACGAGTAAATCTCCGAAATACATTTGAGATAGCCACTTATCAAATTTTAGGTAATACCATGTGTAGTTATCTTCTGACAATTACTTCGTCACGATTAGATGATTTAATAATGATGATGATGATGATAATGATGATGATGATGATGATGATGATAATGTAGTGACAGTAGACGTCTTGAACCTAATTTAGGTCTAATAAACCAGACCATAGCAACCATAGAAACAGTACTCCTTCGGGAAAAAATGCCTATGATACCTCTGGGAATTGAACCAAGGACCTCTAGATTAGTAGCCAAGAGTACTGACCACTTTAACAAGTGGCCGGGCATGATTCAAGTGACTGACTAGTGGTTAATGAACATCGGTCAAATGACGAGTCTATTTGGCTGAGGTGACAGAGGTATTGGTTTGCAAAACTAAACACTATTAAATGGGCCATTAGTTTTCTTTGATTTATTAAGGGATTAAAGAGCGTGAATCATAAAATTGTATTAATTTTGCTAACGTTTTAGTTGGTTTGTTTTTGCACATACTCTTTTACTATATGTACAGTACGTATTTGGTATGATTCACAAAGAGACAGATCTTACCAAGAAGCTGGTAGCTGTAAATTGTGTTTCTCAAAAATATTTCATTCGCTAGTAGTCGCCTGTCCATGACAATTTGGATTGAAAGGTTTGGGTGATGCTCAATTATTGGTTGTAGCAAGTAAAGTTTCAGTAGTACTTCAGAAAGTAATATTTTATTTTTTTGGTTATTTTAATCGAGAAATCATTAAAAAATTAAAAAGTGGAAATTGTCAGGAATTAAAGATTATATCAGAGGTTGTAGAATCGATTTTCACAATTACATTAATGACGCCCTTTTTGCGACTGAAGCTAAATAGCATTGATAAAAATTAAACTTACATTACAAGTTACCATTAATTTCAACAAATTAAAAGTAAATTATATAGTTAATTATTTACTGTCAATTTAATTTTAGAAAATTAAAAGTAATACACACTAACAATCTCATCAAATTTATTAAAATAGTTAAATGATGTTTAGGATTACATCAAAATCACATAGTATTGATGCAGATAAAAAATACTATCACATCTTAGTTAATGTAATATATTTCATACTAACATTTTCCAACGGCTTCACTCGTAATTAAAAACATATATTAGCACATTCTACAACTACAAATTATAAAAAAAAATTATTTGAGAGCAGTGTTTTATGTGCACTAGAAGGTTCATGAATAAACACCCTCAACCCCCCTCCCTTCACACCCCTGCTAATAACGCTTGCCATATTCTTTACCAGAAATACAAACCGCGACGAATGTTCACTGCTTACAACATGTTTTTTCAACACTACCTCGCTCGCTGATGAAATAGCTTACAATGATTACCTGAAAAATAAGGAGTATAACAGAATAAGGAGTATAACAGAATAAGTCCCATCTTTATTCAATGAGTACTTTTAGAGTTTACTACCAACAAACAGACAGACAAATTTTATAAAAATTGATTATTTCATATTTGATATTCCTATGTTTTATAATACTCAGAAAAAAGGAAAACTCCACAAAAACTTGAGTGTGCAGGCCAACCCTAAATTTTTATTACATGTAGGATAAAATTACTATCTAAGAAACAAACATGAAATAATTTGAAAGAAGCACTCTATAGTAACTGCCATATTACACCAAATAATATCTTCTTTTGGTTTAATACATCCATTACTGTTTGCAGACTGTGGACTGGGTCAGTTTTTTTTATTCAAGCCATATATTTTACACTATCAGCCTGCTAGGCCTATCGTGGACTCATATGCCTTATAATCTACTTTAGCAATAGTACAGGCACAAAATTCAATTCCCGGCCGTCAATTTATAAATGTGACAGGGTAAATCTATATTTTCATAAATGATAAATTTTAGGCCATGATGTAATGGAACCCATGTGGACTACTTTTGGCTTAGTACCAAGAGACAAAACCAAATAAACCTGATAAACAAGCAACATCATAACATGACTGAAAACATACCTACATTTAAAACTGAAATGCAAACAATCTAACAGTGACTTTGTTACGTGAATTCATTGTTGCAACCAGTAACATTTTTTTAATACGCTATTAAATAAAAAGACCTAGATAAACCTAAATATCCGCTTAATTTTCTGTATGGTCTAACGCGCTACTCTCGTTTTAGACTAGACTGTTGAAGACGGGGAGATCGGGATTTGACCCTGTTTAGTTTGAGGGTAATTTTTACTAAATGGTTTTCCACGCCCTCTTCACGTAAATGCAGGACACTTCTTCTAAATCAAAACTTCCTAGTCCCTAACAATTAGTAAATAGGTATATAGCACGATCGAGTAAGACGTGGTGCTGAAAAAAAACTAACCCTAATTTATACGAAAAGTAAAGAACCAATTGAAAAAAAACTAAATTTAAGATGGAAATGCAAGTACGCTAACAGTGGCTCTCTAATGTAAAGGCATCGTTGAAATTAAAAAATATATATTTAGTTTTAAGATATTAACAAAGGAATGAAACCAAATAAACACAATTTAAATTTTTAAAATAAAATAGCTGAAAAAATACCTAAATGTAATACGCAAATGCAAGAACGCTAACAAAGACTCTATTACGTGGAATCATGATTAAAGTGAACACTAAAATAACAACAAAAATAATCAATAAAACATAACAAGATAAAGCTATTTTACAGGGAAAATAATGAGATAAATAAAATGTAATATTAGCGTGGACTGCTAATATGACAATGTTACTACCCGCTCCTAAATCAGGTAATATTCATAGACATCCTGCAATAGAAATACCAATAGAACCAGCCAGCTTTAAAATAATACCCCAAATAATCTTATACTCATAGACATCCAGAATTATTAAACATCAGGATCTTATTATGTCAAATATAGTTCTCTACTCACGCGTATGTCTGCCTGGAGTAGACTGACGTGCAAGTCCAGCCTGCTCATCATGAATGCTAGAATGAAGAGAAGTCTAAAACACGCTACAAATTGTGCAGAACCCTACTGTTCCATCGGAGAAATCCAGCAATGCTCTGAATGGCCCGTACTGTACTGTTAGAAGACCACTCATATTTTTGGACACCTAGCGTACGTGACCAAACAAGCATAGCTCTACAACTGCTAGTCTTGTGGGAAATAGTCAAATGCAGTGGCTGATAACCAAGACAAGAACCTGGCCTAAGTGACGAATACAACAAAACCTTTCAACCTGAAGTTATTGAGTGACGTATCAACAACGAAGAACTACCACCTTCCCTCCCTGCAACTAGGCCTATATAACGAGGGAAAACAGACATTCTCATATATTATTACAATCGCCACTTCCACGACTAGGACGTTATCTAGCCACGATGGCTTATAATATCTTTGTTTAAATCTATAAGATATAAATTGTTGCGATGGGTTTGTATTTCTTAAAATACTTTGGTATAGTTTTTTATGTAAATCTGTCAGTGTAGGCATCGATAATGTTTTGCTAACAAAAATTTTGTTTTTAAACGTTAATTCTGTTATGGGGAACTTAATGTTTCCTGTTGCCTCGTGGGCGCTAGTATCTTTGTATTTTCTTCGTTTAATTAGATAACCACATTATTTGGTTCTTTTTTATGTCTATCAATATTTAGGTTAAATTTTTTTTTGTGGTTATCAGTAATTTAAATTCTTTTGATTCATAATGTTTCTTTTGTTGGCTATTTTGAAGACTTCTTTGCTTTGAAGTTAATGTTAAAGTAACTCATTTTTGTTGATTAGTATGGTCTTGACTTTATTATTCGCAGGGTGACCTGGTGGTCTAAGGGTAAGGTGTCAGTCTTCTGTGCTGGCGGCCGGGGTTCAATCCTTGGTCCCGGCACAGATTTATCTGATTACCAAACCCTTCCTTCACCTCTGACATTCACAATCACCCTACCATTACACATTAGCGTAAGTGCGTATAACCCGAACGGGTAGTAAAACGCGGTGCTAATAATAATAAATTATTCGCAGATTCATTTAGGCAAAATTACAAGTTCTGTAACGTAACTTTTTATATTTTAATATTAAATATTTAGATGTGGGAATTTTGTTTAATTCTTTAAAAGTGACGAGGGTAATTGTCCCGTGAAGGCTTAAGTTTAGTCAGGTAGTCAAAACTTTGTGTTTAACGTAAATATCTGGTGCGATATTTAAATTTAAATTTATTCAATAAATTTAAAACTATTAAGCCTATATTCACTAGTGTGAATATGATGCGTTGTGAACCATTTTAAAGAGACTCATTAAGCTATTTGTGATATTGTAAAATTTTTTGGAGTTAAACTTTAAGTAAGCATCTTGCGCGATATTTAAATTTAAATTCATTCCGTCAATTTAAAACAGTTTTCTCTGTATTCACTGGTGTGAATCAGACGCGTTGTTAGCTATTTAAAATAGACTCATTAATCTCTTTGTGATCTTGTATAATTTTTAGGAGTTAAAACTTTAAGTAAATATCTGGTGCGATACTTAAATTTAAATGTATTCTCTAAATTTAAAACGGTTTAGTCTTTATTCTCTGCTGTGTAACTGACGCGTTGTAAGCCGTTTATAAGAGTCTCATTAAGCTCTTTGCAATCTTGTAATATTTAGTAATATAAACTTTTGATGGCTTTTTTAAAATTATTATTTACTGTGGTGAACTAGAAGCTTGTATATCATTTTGAAAAGTTTATTTAAATAACAGCAACTATTTCGTTTATTTAATTGGTCTCTTCTAGACAAGTTTATATTATATATTATATTATTATATTCCTTAAACTTTTGAAACGCACTGTGGATGTAATAAATTGCTAAGCTTTATTTGTTTTTCAACACACTTCAGTAATACCTGTAAGGCTATGCAACGTGTTGTTTTAACACTGTTTGTTACTTTGAACAATTAATTCAATTATTTCTCTAACCTTCAAATGTTTTATTTTTTCATATAATTATTCCCTTTATGTATCTGCCTCCTCTTTTTTAGTCTATTGTGGCAGTAACTAAATAAAGTGAGAGTGGGGCGGTACAGAAAAAATACCTAGATATAATAAAATTCAAGCATATTACAAATGCCTAGCTCACATGGAGGCACTGTATTAATAAACACCGAATTAAATAGTTTAATTTCATTATCAATGAAACCTAACAAAATAAAATTAATTAACACGCAAAACCATAAATTAACTGAAAAATACCTTAATTTAAGACGTAAATGCAAGCACACAAGGAGTGGCTCTCTTACGTATAAGTACTATTCGAATGAACATAAACCTAAATAACTTGGATTTATAATCAACAAAACAATACTAAACAAACACAATTTACACGCTGGACCATAAAATAGCTAAAAAAAACTTTATTAAGACTCCAATGGAAGAACAATAACAGTGGATCTCTTAATAGGAGTTGCTTTTGCAATGAACAATAAAAGACATATGCATTATTTACTATTATACTTTAGTCACTACATTCCAATAAATATTTGTATTCTAATGATGAATTGTGCCCTTTACGCTATGTATTGTTTACTATTAGCTATGCTATGTACAGTAGATATATGAATATAAACCTAGCCTTATCTATGTCGATCAAATATCAAACTACAGGTGAACATTTACTTATGTCTTCAATTATTGTTATTTGTGAAAGAAACACTATATACCTTTTAGTGCGAATTCATAAAATGACTGAAAAAAATACATTAGTTTAAGACTCAATTGAAAGGTTTATAATTGGTTTATTGATATTTGCAAAGCCTTCATCGCCAAGGAAACTTGTAAATTAGCTTGTTGAGCTTTTGAAATCACTCGTTGCCAAGGAGTGTTACAAAGAAGATTTATATAATTAAATAATATATTTAGCACCGCGTCTTACTACCCGTTCGGGTTATACGCTTATATAATTAAAAGTTCATATAAAATGATGATGCAAACGTAATCACACTACTTCGCTAGCTTATAAGATAGTGTGATGGTATATAAATGACCCTGTATTCTGAAACATAAGGAGTACAACAGAAGCAATCCCGTCTCGATCCGATGAGTAGTATTTTTACAGTAACAAACAGATAGAATCAAAGGCACACACAGAATTAGAGTGTTATCTTTTTTTTTATCTAGGCTTATATAAAAGTCACCAAAATTATATATTTTTTCGTGTAAATCTTGAGGTATGACATTTTAGTCTTGAAAATTCTGGGAAAATATAACTCAAGCGATGGTGAGATTAAAATAAAAGCCAGATTGCTTGAAAATCCAATAATAATAATAATAATAATAATTGGTTGGGACAACAATTGTCGAGCAAACAGACCCTCAAAGACAAAATCGTCCCAAATGAAACACCAATGTCAATTCCAAAATAAATACGTGTTCTAATGCATTAACATAAACATATTATTATTATTATTATTAGCACCACGTCTTACTACCGGTTAGGGTTATACGCACGCTAATGTGTAATGGTAGGGTGATTGCGAGATGAAATGGAGGACCTACAGTTTAACGTGGAATCCGAACCACGGTGGAGTCCACGGTGGAGGCCTGGCATTCCCCACATTCACAAGATGTATTGTCAGAGGTGAAGGAAGGGTTTGGTAATCAGATAAATTAACATAAACATAAATACTAACGATAATCCACGCACGTATCACACCACCAACCACGTTCAATACTCCCATTAGATATCAAAGTAAATGAATGACTAGTTTAATAGATGTTTAATTTTGAGACGTACTAAACTATAAATCTTGGCCCAAAAGATCTGTCAGTTGAGCGTAGTTTACTTGTCACTAGACTCTTGATTCGTTCAGCTTCATTTATTAAAAAATGGGCACCTAACAATTAAAATAAATATGAATTTACGTGTATTGATAAGTATTGACAAGCGATGAATGAATGAAAGAAGTATCAATGAGAAACAAACTGCATAGCCACGAGTGGCTTATCTTGGCTACATCAGTAGCTTGTAGCTTGACAAGACTTGTCACTTTGTGAAATAGGCTCCATGAAGTATGTCGTTCCAGCCATTCACCTGGGCCCTGGAACGATTAGGACGAGACCAGTGACCTTTAGAGCTGTTCTGACCTCACGGACCAAGGTGTCTGGGGCACATTCAAACAAAATATAATTTTTTCAGTCCTTAAAATATTAATGTTTAAATTAAATAATCTAATATTTTTACATGCAGGATCTTGTTTTCAGTGAATCACTTTGAGATTTAATTAAAAATTTCCGAAAATATAAAGAGACAAGGAAGTAAAAAGGGGATAATATTTTTGCACACAATAATTTGATGGGGTTGGGGAGGGAGGGGGTGGGGGAGGTAAGAGCTGGGTAAGGGGTTGTTATTTATTTTTTATCTAAATATGTTTCTTTTATATATCTGGTATTTTGCTATCCTATTATAATTATTATATTATAATTATCATAACTATTTTATATCAAATAGAGGGTGCGATTTACTTGTAACTTACTATACAGAATATAACTGGGGCGTAAATTTCAATTCTCGCCCAGGGCGAATGATACCGTTAGGCTGGTCCTGCCCAGTGGCTTTCCACCTCCGTCACGAGGAATTACAAGTTCCATAGCTTAATGTCGCGGTGACACGCTACGAGTTAACTAGGACTGAGCACACTCTTGCGATCCTCGTTTCTACCGGCTCGTAAATATGATTTTCACGTTCTGCTACTCGAATCGGTATAAAGATGACAGATCTTGTGTTTTAAAATATCGGAGCTGTTTTGGGTAGGTTGATAAAGGAGCTAGAAACTCATCCCAATTTCTCGCATTAAATGAAGAAAAATTGTTCCCGTAAATGGATTCTCAGGCGTGAAGTTTCATTTAATTATGTTCATACTCAGCCCACTTTCTAGCGCGAGCTCCTTACACCGTTCACGTTCCACCACCATTTTAAAATGCTACACGTGTCCGAGCTGATAAAGTTGAGCATGGTCCAACCCCACTCCGCTCGGTTCACATTTTTACATGAAACGAGTAGTGACCAAGTGACAGGCCCGTATCTAGAATTTTCTTTCGAGGAGGGGGGCTCATTCTTAAAATTGTCTGACGACGATGGCCATCTTAAGACTAAATAGCGGGGTGAGGATGGACGAATCTGACCTGCACGGAGAGAAAAATATATCATAATTTTGTACAAAAATATATTGACGTAGACCCATTCTTGCATTCATTAATAATTTATATAATTTTTATTACTTTGAATAAATAATATCTACTAATTTTACATACACTTTTTATTAAAAGTCATAAAATGTATATATCTCCTGAATGCAAGCATGGGTCATCTGTGAGATAATTGTTTTACGAAATTTTGACATATTTTTATCTACGTGAGTGGAGGAATTTCTGAGTACATATTACATATTATTATTCACGATGTTTAGTCTGGTTAAGCAAGTGAAACTGAAATTAATTACTACTGTATTTTTTTAGCTAGTAATTTATTACTTAAGATATCTACAATCATAAAAAAGAATAATATAAAATTTGAAATACTTTAGTTTTAGGTTGTACACGTCACTCAGTACAGAAGCAGTCTCCTTGACATTTTACCAGCCATAATATCGATCACGTTATCTGGTTCTACAGTAACATCTCAGTGAATTGAAAGCATGGCAAGTGCACTCAGTTTATCATAACTCATTACACTACGTAGTAAAGTTTTCACTCCTTTGATTGTAGAAAAGGATCTCGCTACACTAGCAATTGTCACTGGTAGTGTAGCTAATATAATAAGGGAATCCAAAAACAATTAAATACATTTTTTGAAGTTAATAATGGAATAAATTTACACTCTTGGAATTAAAAATGTAGTTTACACCGAGTTTAACCGTTAATTTTCATTCAAGATAACTTTATAATTGTTTATCTTTTTATAATTATTTTAATATTGGTTTAGATTTCGGGAGGGGGGGGGCCTTTGGCCCCACGAGTCCCCTCTCCCTCCTGGATACGTGCCTGCTATGTTAGCTTTTCCCATGTGGCGTGAACCACGGGCGTTAGCCACGCTTTCGTACCCGTGTGAACTCAGAGTCGGGGACATTGCTTGTGATGTCATTGAGTCGGGATCAAACATGTTTGAGTTTCAGTCGTGCTGTATCGGGCGTGAGGCAAGAATGTCATCGCAACGTACTTTATTGAGGCACTAATTGCTTTCCTCATAATTGTGTCACGCCTTGATAAAATAGGCTTAACAAGTATACAAACTGAGTTTCTGTCCAAGGGCACCCATGTGGGTTTTCCCAATGGAGGGTGGGGTGGATTGGGTTCCTATCTGCCAGGGGTGTGGCAACCCCTCCCCCTCCTCAGAAAAGGTATGGAATCTAACCCTGTGGGAGAGAATTTTAGAGCATCTGAACATAATTCTAAGCTAGCTATGTGAGTTTCCAGAACCAATTTTTGCAACAAAAAAATCTGAAAAACTAACAAAATATAAAATTTAGTTGTATCTGAACCCATTGAAATGTAACAATATACTTTCATATGTTTTCTGAATAGCAAATTGAATCCATGGGCGCCAATGTTTTTGTTACTCGCGGTAGATTTTTGAGGTAGGAAAACGATTTTTAAGTTCTCTTTCAATAAATATGGAAGCTCCCGAATCTCGGCCATGTAATATCCACTCTCTAACCCACCATCACGTTTTCTTACGTTCTCCTTTCAAATTTTGAGGTACGGTATTTATGTGAACAATTTTTAGTGCAAGGGACAAACCAAAGATTGAACTTTTAAAGCCCACATAGCCCTCAAACACTAGCTCTTCCATGGCCATGTCTAAATAATTGACCCCTTCCGTCTGTGACAACAGTTCGCGCTATCGTACTAAGGTTTGAGCTTTAATAAAAGCACAGTAGAGTGGTAAACACCCGTGATTCACGCCCCATGGGAACGCGGCTTTTGAGTGTGTTTGGTTCGAGCGATCTTACTCGTATCTTGTCACCACGGCTTAGCTCTGTCGAGAACAGAAATAGCAGCTGGAAGTATTTCTCCTATAAGCATCATGATCTTTCTATTTGTGGTGAAAGTAACAACTAAGTTATATAATTATATATTTGTGAAATCCTTAATGGAATGATAGTAGCAACGTTTTTGTTGACAAACAAGTGAGTGGAATAAAGTTGTTAGGTTGGTATATGTTAGTTCTTGGGGTTTATTAGCTAAGAACAATTATTAGTACCCTTAAAATAACACTTTACATATACAGAGGGGATACTTAAAATGGTGAAGTATTTAATATTCTTAAATATTTCTTTATACCTGATACGATATATTCTAGTGCAAGGTTAAGTAATATTTTTTTTAATGTTTGACATTCTTTGATCTTTGGAAATTATATGTTAAAAAAAGCAAATAAATAAAACTACAACTTAAGTTTTTCTTTACTTTTAATGTACCTGTAAGCGTATAACCAAAACGGGTAGTAAGACGCGGTGCTAAATATTATTATTATTATTAATAATAATGTACCTGTATTATTTTTATCTTTCTGTAACTTTACTTTTTTATACACTGAATAAAAGTTTTCAGAAACGACTAAAATACAATTATCAACATAAATTTTAAAATAAAAAAATGTCATATAACATCAGAAAAAAAAGTTAAAAGAATAAAGATAAAATCATGTTGGAAACTAAAAATAATGATATAAAATCTAATTTTTAAATTGCTGGAGTAGTATTATAAAAACTATGTCAATGGAAGAGTAAGACTTTGCTATGTTAATTAAATTGTTTATAAATGTAATCATATTTAAACATGTTTAATTTATGTTAATCACATAGTAATTATATTAATAAATATTACAAAAACGTTGACTACAATCCATAAGCAGACACTGAACAACAGCCATAGCCTAAAACTCCATTTGTTAGTGTTGGGACAGAGAACAAACCCAATTAAAAATACAATCACTAAAAAGAATCGAAAGTGACACAACTAGGCCTACATCAGTAAACACACGAACCAAATGAAATTGCCGAGGATAAAAAAAAAAACTAATCATCTACCAATCAAATAAATCCTTGGACTATAATATCATAATCTTGTTACAACAGACAAATCGGTGACCTGGTGGTCTAGGGGTAAGGTGTCAGACTTCTGTGCTGGGGGTCCGGGGCTCAATCCTCGGTCCAGGCACAAATTTATCTGATTACCAAACCCTTCCTTCACCTCNGGTCCCGGCACAGATTTATCTGATTACCAAACCCTTCCTTCACCTCTGACAAGACATCTTGTGAATGTGGGGAATGCCAGGCCTCCACCGTGGTTCGGATTCCACGTTAAACTGTAGGTCCTCCATTTCATCTCACAATCACCCTACCATTACACATTAGCGTAAGTGCGTATAACCCGAACGAGTAGTAAGACGCGGTGCTAATAATAATAATAATAATACAACAGACAGTTTTTCATCGAAATAATAGAAGATTGAGGTTGGGTCTGTAAATAATATCCAAATTCTCCCCTAGAAAGTGTGTATAAGGTTAATTTACAAGAGACAAATCCTATTGCTTCACACTCTCGTTTGTTATTCTTTAATATAGCTCTCAGGATAGGGCACCAGCATAGATAATAATATAGTTTCTATAATAATGACTAATGATCGTCAATATATAGTATAGCTCTCGGGCCAGGGATCAAACCTAGATAATATAAAAATCATAAATCACCTGAAAGCTCCACGTTCAAGGTCAATATCTAATAAAGCTTTCAGGCCAGGGATCGAACCTATATGTAGTTTCTAGATCAAGGACTAAAATCCTGCCATAGCTCCATGTTAAAGGTCAATCTCTAATAAAGATTTCAAGTCAGAGACCGAGCTTATATATAATTTCTAGATCAAGGACTAATATCCTGCCATTGCTCCTCGTTCAAGGTCAATCTTTAATATAGCTCTCAGACTAGGTATCGAGCTTATAAATAGTCACTAGATCAAGGACTAATAAACTGATGTAGATCAAAAATCATAAATCACCTGGAAGCTCCACGTTCAGGGTCAATCTCTAATATAGCTCTTAGGCTTGGGATTAAGCCCATACATAGTTCTTAGATCAAGGACTAATGACCTGACATAACTCCACATAAGGACAATCTCTAATATATCTCTCAGGCCAGAGAACAAGCCTATACATATATAGCTCCAATTTCGATGACTGATTCCCTTTATTTCTCCGCATTCGTGGTCAATCTTTAATATAGTTCTCATGCCAAGGATCAAGCCTATATATAGTTCCTAGATCAAGGACACTTAACCAAAGTATTAAGACCATATCTTTCTTTTCGAGGTCAAGTATTGAAATAGCTACCAGACTAGAGTAAAAACATACTTATCAAACAGCTAATGGGTAAAGCTTATATAAAGTTTCCAGATATAGGTAAATGTTTATAGAGCTCTTGGATAAAGGATCAAATCTGAACATTGTATTCAGGCTTGGGATAAAACCTCAATGAGCCTAAAACCCCAAAGATATGAAACTAAAATGTCCCTCAGGTCCAGCACTAGCCGTGAACTAGCTTCAAGGACATGCGCAAAGCCGGGTATAGTTCACAAACTAGGGGTATGAAAATAATAGAGCATACAATCATGTTCATCACTAGCCGCGAACCGGTCCAATGTCATGCTCAAGGCCGAGTAGTGTTCACAAACTCGGTATACAAAAATAATAGAGCATTCATGTCCAGCTTTAGTCGTGAACTAGCTCCAATGTCATGCTCAAGGCCGAGTAGTGTTCACAAACGAGGTATACTAAAAATAATAGAGCATTCATGTCCAGCACTAGACGTGAACTAGCTCCAATGTCATGCTCAAGGCCGAGTAGTGTTCACAAACTAGGTATACAAAAATAATAGAGCATTCATGTCCCGCACTAGTCGTGAACTAGCTCCAATGTCATGCTCAAAGCCAGGTATAGTTCACAAACTAGGGGTATGAAAATAATAGAGCATTCATGTCCAGCACTAGTCGTGAACTAGCTCCAATGTCATGCTCAAGGCCGAGTAGTGTTCACAAACTAGGGGTATAATAAATATAGATATATAAAAATATGTTTTCCAAAATATAAATTTTGACGATAAAATTGTAGGTGTGGCACTTACTCCTAAAAATTATAATTCCTCACATCATTAGCTCCTCCATAGGATCATTTTATGTTATAGTAGTAGTTTTCACACCTTGGATCTTATCGGCATAGGGTATATTTTTGAAATACTTATCTTATATATCTATATATGTAAACTATTATAATATGTCTGAACGGATCAGGTCAGATCTGAAATCCAGGTAAGGTATGTATCCAGGATAGCTGATGTCTATATATGACCTGCAATGGTTGCATGGTGCATTATTGATTTAGCTCAAATTTTAATAAAATACATTGCCACGTGTATTAAGAATATGTACATAGTTTCAGCCGTCTCTATCTATAAGAAGTGACAGAAAAAGTGATCGTAAGTCTTGATGACAGAGTAAGGGAGTAAGATATATAACCAGACTAATAATTAACGAAGAAGCTTGCTCAAATTTTAATAGAATGCACTGGCAATTGAATTAGGAATATGTAGCAAGTTTCCGACTTATATCATTATTAAAAGTGACTGGAAAAGCGATTGAAAGTTTTGATTACAGAGGAAGTTGGTGGGTATCGGTATATACAATGATTGATGTAATTGATGGATCTAGCTCAAATTTTAATAGACTGAATTGGCACGCGTATTAGGAATATATACTGTACATAGTAGACTTGTATTTCTATTAGAAATTAGTGAAAATGTTGTTGGCAGATTCTATGACAAAGGCAGTGGAACCAATAAGGTTTGTAATAACAATATCACGTTCTGAAACATATTCTGACAATGCTATAGTATGTGCTGGAGATCAAGGTCAGTCCTAGTCCTTAATTTAGGGAATAACTGTACTTATTTTAATGCCTACGTATGGATACAAAGCTAGGTCGAACAATATATTTACTGGCCATAATTTAACAAGCTCTAATGAAATGTTTTCAAAATTATCACAACTTTTATAACTAGTTCCAATTTACATCAATCTAAGAATATTTCTTAAAACCCCTTGAATTTGAATAAAGTTTCTTATACTTTGGTGAACAAATTAAGAATATGCCATTATATATGTGAGGATTGAACATATAAATAGTTTATATTTTAAATTCAGACTAATTATGTTGTGAAATTTGGAAGAGTATTAAATTATTGAACAATATTTTTTTTTTAATATTAGATCATTTCAAATATGTTCTCTGCTTCCTTCCCACTTCCTCCTTCTTAATCTGTGTTTCTTACATTTAATTAAATGGAAGGTCAACTTCTTCTATCAAGTTGCCGTACTTTGCGTCCAAGCCTGCCTGGGGCGGCTTCAAAAGGCAGATTAAATTTATATAAAAAATATTTTAATAACAAAAACCCAAAAATATTCACATCTTAAACTCATATATGTAGAGTTTAACACATATTTATAATAAATATATATTAATGACATATACTGAGTTGATTCTAAATAAAATAATGTTTCTAGATATATCTCGTATTTTTTATTTTTATATACTGTATATTGTTTAGTAAATTTTATTCTCTTATCGTTTTTCTGGATTAGCGTATGATTTGTTTTTGTCGGTTTTAAAATGTGTTCATTCAATCAACTTGAATCACTGTCAATCTCAACTACAGTCGAAATAAACCACTTTTACTGTACCTGAATGTTGAACGGTGGGTGTCGACATGACGCACTAAGCACTCTTCTGGCGTTGGCTAACGTGGTTTCCCCGAGCGACTTGAAACGTATTGTATATATATTTACATTTATACATCCATTATCAGCTACCTTTCTTACACGATAACTCCATAAAGTAATAGCGATATTGTTCACGCAGTCTTTCTTACTCGACCTCAATACCCCACAAGCTGGCCGTCGGGAGGTCTGGTCTGAACTGACCTACCTCCTCAACAACCTCACCGTCTGATACTAAGCTCGCGTCGCCAGCATTGGAACACCTGCAATTAACTTTTTGCATCCTATTTCTGATAAGTGAGAGGGGGGGGGGCGGAGTGGAGGCTGGGTGGGATTTGAATTTTGTTTAAGGGGAGAGTGAATATTATATATATAATATTGTAACGTAATAGCAGGAAAGTGGTGCAAGTATTAGAGGTGGGGATTGGAGGTTCTGGGCAGGATGGGGGGCAGGGGGTGGGCTTTCAAGTCCTACACACCTCTACTTGACAATAGATAGAAATCTTCATAAATCAATTTACTTTTTTATGTTTAGAGGATGAACTTACAGCGCAAGTATATTTAGAGAAACAAAGTGTTTCTAAACTAAACAAACAAAGTGTAATCCGCGAAATATTTGTATTTGATTGGACTGGGCAGCATAGGAAAAGAGCATGGAATGCATTCTCTGGGCTAATTGCTATAATTCGATTATGCTTCACACATTGTTTATTTGACAACACTACTTAGGACGACCGAGAACATGAATTATTTATTTACTTAGTTCTCTAATTCAGCACAGCTTTGTGAGCCAATTAATATATATTATTATTTATTATTAGGTAAGTGGAACAATTATCACCTAGGACCTATCCACCACATAATGTAGACTGATTTCGCCAAAATTAATTTGATTAGTGTTTTAAACCATAACTAGGATGCGTGTGTTTGTATTAGTGAAAGCTGTCTGAACATTTTTTGTTATCAGGCTTCACCATTAGCCGAAATTATATCACAGCAGATTAACCAGGAAATTATATACAAGATTGCAATCGAAACAGGAAACGCATCGAATTGCTGTTTTCTCTATTATTCATTTGACAATCGCATAATTGATATCAGTTCAATAGTTTTTATGATTTTAAAAATAATTGTATTTCAAGGTTGATGTAACTTTTTATAATGTAGGAGCATAATGGTTTGGATGGACTTGGTAGTATTATAGAAAGTAACCTCGAGGCCATAATAGAGGAAATGTAGCCGCAAATGCAAGGAAGGACAGCAGACAGGTATAGAGTCCGTTATGAGCGTTGCATTTCAGCCCCTAAAGTGTTTACTCTCACAACCCCTCCTCCTCCTTCCTTACTTCCCGATTTTTTATATTTTTTAAAAGATTTATTTTACTCCCTTCCTCATGGTCCTCTGTGATTCTAGGTCACTATTATGCCAAGGTTATGAATAACAGCGACTCTAAACCTGTCAGGACTTGTACAACCATCGCTTTGTTATACAGGTGAGCCCCCTCCCCGCCCCCCCCCGCCCCAATGAGCCCGTGTTGTGACTACCATTAAAACACCCAGTAAAGAGGTAACTGTGTTGAGTCATGTTGGGGCCACTCCTAACTGTCACAAATGCCAGCTTTACCCCCCAGCTTTACCTCCCCCCTACCTTTTCACAAGAAAATTTTTATTTGACATTATCTTTTTAGCGTTAGAAAAAAATTATTTTAAGAACATTTTTCCGAGGAAATTATTTTGGAAATTTGAGATATTTATACAATGATACTATCAGCTTTGTTAGAGTGGTTATTTGGGGAGTGTTTTACATGATAAATAAGTATTAATATTGTTTTTTCTAAAATAATAATTTTAAACAAGTACACTGATGACAGATTAAAAACAAATATTTTCTTTTAAATGTCTATAAGAGTTTTGGTTAAAATGTATTTCTAAAATGTTTTTAATATTAACATTTTTTTTCTATGAAAATCTATTTAGGCCTATGAAGAGATAATAAACTTTTAAAATGATTGTTTATGATTACCATAGATTATGTGATAAGTATATACGACTGAAGCTACCATTTGTTTCAAAGTAAAACACAGAAAATTGCACCACGATGAGACTGACTTATATTTAGATCTGAATGACCTACCTTAAGTGCTATTTGTAGGGTGAAACGAGATATTAAGGAGTTGTGGACCATTCAATCAAAAACAAACCTCCTCAGAATACCAATCGTATCGAATGCTTAGTATTTCCATGGTACTAAACAAGAGAAAGCACAATTATTTAATTTGAGGCAAAACGTGTGAACTCACTTGCTGTAAACAAAAAATACGAGTGTTACTATTATAAAGCACACATTTTGAATCAAATTACTTTATCGGAAAACTTATTACAAACTAATTAAACTATTATACAAGAAATAAAATACAGCTCTCAGCTGTTAGTTCATTCCTGTAAACGAAGGTGTTGGATGCTAGTGCTGCTATTGAGTGATACGTGCTTAAATTTGTGTCTTTTAAACAACCTTTAGCGTGATTATGCGTTCACTATGTCTAACTCAAAGCTGAGACCCATAGATACAACATTTGGCTACGACTGGCACCATTGTTAGACAAGCGTTTATGGTGAGGTGAGAGAAACTATTCCCAAAAAATTCTCAACAAATATGTAATATTTTTAGTATTCTTTTTGTTAATGGATTTCATTATAAAAAATTGATCCCAGGACCTACCTTCCTGGATCAATTTACAAAAATAGCTGAATTAGATTATGTAAGCAATTGAGCACTAAGCTAAAAGGCCAAATTAATCAATTGTATTTAAAACTATATTCTTTGTTAATCGAGAGCTATTGATTTGGTAGGAATAAAACCATTTTAGATGATAAAATTCCTTTAACATTCAAATTGAGTTATATTATATTGTTGCCACGCCTGAGAAATTTGTGAACATTACCTCTAATAAAAATTAACGATTCATTTAATGACAATTTTTAAGATTTTGATTAATTTTAGAATAGTCATATTTGGAGAACTTAGTTATTTAGCAGGAAAAGTCAATGTCTGAAATAATAATTACTCGCTTGGAGAACATTGATTTTTATAAAATGCAAAAAGTATCAAGTTATTTTATTTACAATAGTACGCCTAGTATATTCTGCCATTTTCCCCTAATTGGAGTAAAATACATATGGTTATTAAACATAAAAGCCACCATAATTGATCAGCACTTTGAATGACTTATTTATTTTATTTGGTGCTAAGTGTGCTAAGACCATCTAAAAAATACAATCAAGTAAAAATAAATATTATTTATACAATGAAACTCAACTTTTAGAGAAGTTCGTTTGTACTAGTTCTATTAATTTAACGTGAAAGACATAAATGTGTAATTTAGAATGGTTTTAACCAACTTAGAGTGAATGCTTTGTATGTATTTGACTATTTTAACAAAATAATGTTTTATTGAATGAAATTATCAAATTAAAATGGTGGTTAGTAATCTTTAAATTAGTCATCTAAACCATAACAATTAAAAAGTGTACAAACTTTAATATAAGATAGGGAACACTATCACAAACCCTTTTCGTTTTTGAATGTATGTCCCTAGACGTCATCCCTTGGTGTTAGAGGGTGCTGTTGGGCGGCGCAATAAATGGTTATTTTTCGCCGTCGTAATTCGTAACGTGGACTTCGTAGATGTAACATGGAGCATTTCATGGATTCTGAGATGGCTAAGATGCATCTAGCATATAGAGCTGATAAATCTTTGAAAATGAACGGTATTCAATGTGTCAACGCTGTCAGGGAATATATATATATATATAAATATATATGGTTCCTAATTAATATATTTCATTTATGTACTGTACCAACAGCACTCTATAGCATCTGGGAGGGAAGGGGCATTTGCGGGTGTACATTCCCAAACGAAAAAAGTTTGTTTTAGGGTTCGCTAAATCCCATAAAGATCGTACAGAGCAATTAGAATCAGCCTGTGCATACAAACATATATAAATTCAGACAAAAAATTGTTCCTTATTCACCACTTACTCTCAGTATGGAAAATCAGTGCCATTCTTATGGAAGAAAGAAAGTCAACACCGGCTCTTAAAATTAATATGTTAATATAGATAAAAATAAATTAATCACTGTTGAAAAATAAATCAACTGATTTGAATTTATATTTATATTTAATTAAATAAAAAGAAATATCTGTCGGTAAATAGCAACGGAAGTGGTAGAACGTGAATCAAATCCACAGTGTGGAGGTGAAATGCCATTATTATGGGAGAAAATGGTCAAGAACTGTCATTTTGACCACTAATACTACACTAATCTACTATAGTTATTAATAAAGCACTTGACATTGAACCAAGGCGATGGTGGTCTCTAATACACCGGGATATTTTAGTTAATAGTTTGATAGCTCACTGGACATTGAACCAAGGTAATGGTAGTCTATAATATACTAGTATATTTTAGTGCCCCAGCAGACAGCTACAAACCTGATAGGGGAGATATTCATCTAAATTTAATTTAAGTAATATATATCTTAAATATAACTCTTGAAATGGGATTTCTATTAAATGCTAGGATCATTAGATTTAACCCACCTCGGTGGCGTAAATGGCCAACGCGTTTGTGTTGAGCTCGACTGCTGAGGACGGGGAGATCGAGGTTCGAATCTCGGTCGGGTGAACTGTGTGTGTGTGTGGGGGGGGGGGTTCCTAAATTGTTTTCCACTCTCCCTCCACGCAAATGCGGGTTCACTTCCTCTAATTCAACCTTCCCAATTCCTAATCCATTAAAGTAATTAGTACTTAAAGCGTATAACCCGAACGGGTTGTAAGACGCGGTGCTAAATACTATTATTACTATTCATTAGATTTACATGTGCTATATTTTATTTAAATGGCGGGAGTTTTTGAGTTTTAGACTACGTTTACCTTGAAAGGAATCTACTATGGTGTAGCTTATAGTCTAGGACCATGTTGTAATGCATTCTAAATAAAGTGTACTCTTAGTTTAACCTTAGAGGCAATAGTCATAGCCGTTCTAGTTACACCATGGCTTTATAGTATACGCTATACCATAGTGGAATAAGTATATGTAAGTTTGCTACTTTTCAAGGTAAAGAAAGAGTAAACTAGAATCAACATAGCTAGGTGGGTGATAAGATCTGTAATCTGTTCCTAGGGGAACAGGTTGGAAATACCAATATATTAAAATCAGATGAGTTTGATATTTATAGTTCTATATAATTTAATGAAATAAATTGGGGTTTGATATTCCTTACACTAGAATCATCAGAGCTATGTGTATTATAATATATTTAATACTGTCTTTGGATGTCAAGGCTGGCACTTAATCAGGAAGTCCGGGTAAATTATTAAATATTATTGTTATTAGAATCAGCAGAGCCATATGTATTCTGTCATGGTAGGCTTTGACTCCAGGGTTATGTATTATTTGTTAAATGCTATCTATACAATACATTCAGTAGAGC
This sequence comes from Timema californicum, assembly GCA_902141385.1. Lineage (NCBI taxonomy): Eukaryota > Metazoa > Arthropoda > Insecta > Phasmatodea > Timematidae > Timema > Timema californicum. Next base: position 7,812 of record CABFOW010004151.1, on the reverse strand, counting down.
CAGGTTTACTCCGGGGCTGTGTCCGAATAGTCCGTCCAAGGGCCATTGGAAGTCAAGTGCACTTGAAAGTTGCATTTACGTCGACTTAATGGCTGGAACTCATTTTTTATTGTATTTAAATTCTCTTTCAACTGTGCTGATGCACCACTTTCAACGCACTTTACTAAAGGGTAGACATGATTTGTCCTTTATTACCCACTTAATTTTTATTTTTTTATTTAATGAAAGCATAATACATTGTGTGGAAATAGAATAAAATATACACAAAATTTTAAATAAAGCTAATATGTTGTGTTATTTGATCTTCTAGATATGTAAGTGATTAAGTTTAATGTTGTAGAGTGAAACATATAATAGTTCAATATTAACACTATAAAAGCGTATAACCCGAACGGGTAGTAAGACGCGGTGCTAAATATTATTAACACTATAAAATAGGTTATACTTGTGCTACCATGGACAAAACATCACCAAAACTCAATATTGTTTCCATGTAAACGCGTGTTTAAGAATCAGTCTCCAGGAAGCTCTTGCTGTATGCCTACAATGTTGTTTAAACAGTGTTATCAACCCAATGCACTTTATTGCGCAAGAAGCGTGTTTTATTAAAGTGTGCATGTAAGTGCACAAGTGTGTAGGTCACAGACCATTCCGAAAGGCCAGGTTTACCTAACACATCATGTCTTAAAACTCGTTCCGTTTTGTCTCAACGCTGGATGAAGATAACCTCCAATGTCTTTATTCTTTCGATTGAACGCAGAAATACTTTAAATCTTCTGGTTTCCCCCGGGTATGTGACGTCATTTAATATTCTTGGAACCAGATTTTTCGTGGAGCAGTGACTAGAAAAACTGGTAATTTCCTGTTCGTGAAAGCATTGGGACCCAAGTAAGATATTATTCTCATAGTAATGTGGCAGTGGATAACCTTGCGAGATTTCATTTAGTGGTAGATTAGTTGTTTGTGACCAGTTTTT
>CABFOW010004150.1:36748-60981 GCA_902141385.1 Timema californicum | reverse complement strand
GGTCGTTCAACACCTGATATTCTAATATCTCAGCCAGGCAAAAGCAACAATAAGAAATATATTCGTAGCTTTAATTCTGAATAGTATCGACGGGAAAATGGCTTTGAAGTAAAAACTGCACTATTTTGCTTCCCGTGTTTGCTGTTTGGAGGTGATGTACCGTGGAATAAAGATGGTTTTAGAAATATAAACAAAATAAAAGAAGAAACTGAAAAGAATGATAAGTCAAAGTAGCACGCTGATAATGTTGTTTCACTGTCAATTTTAGGACTCAGAAAAACTTAGTGAGGCATACAGACTTTAAATCAATTAGCATAATATGAAAGTCAAAAAACCGTGAAATTTTGTCCAAAATAATAGACTGCATTTACATTTTGGAAACTTTGAAGCTCTCCTACGTGGACATGATCAAAAAGACGATTCAGTAAATCTGAGGGTATTAGAGGATTATTAAATTTTGCATCTACATTAAATTCAGATTTGAAGAATCACTTATAAACAAGTGCAGTCTTCAAAGGTGTTTCTAAGATCATTCAGAATGAAATACTTGACTGCCTGCTACAAATATACCATGAGGAGATGAGGACGGAAATTAGAAAAGCTTCCTTTGTAACTGTCATGGCTGATGACACAATAGATTTTTCGGAACACACTATAAATGGTCCTTGTTCTACGGTACGTATTGAATAAAGAAATATTTGATCGTTTTTGGGGATTCTTTATTACAGAAAATCAAACTGCAGATGGCATATAAAAACGTATTTTAGAACAATTGAAAATAGTCCTTCAAGGAAATGCACAAAAACTGATAGCTCAGACATTTTATGGTGTAAAGGTTATGAAAAGCAAAAAATAAGGAGTTCAATCAAAAATTTAAAAAAAAGAAGCTTGTAGTAATACACATTTCATTCACTGTGATGCACATCAAATTAATTTAATAATGAGAAATGCAGCAAGTATTACACGAAGCACAAGAATTTTTTTCTCTAACATTCTGGCTAACCCAACATTCTTCTCAAGATCACCACAACGTCTGTCCATTCTCAAGAAACATTATGGACGTCAGCATTCCACGTCTATCCTCTACAAGGTGGAATTTCAACATACGGACCATAAACAGAGTTCATGAAAATGCAGATCAAACCATTGCAGAAGCAACAGGAATTTTAAAATACCTGATTGATGATAATTTAAAGTTTGGGCTAGAGGTTTTTCATCAGATTATGCCTCATGTTGAAATAATTTACAACCAAATGAAATAGCAAGAATTTAGTGTGTTTTTAAAGTTAATGAATATATAACAAATTTCAAAACTGCTATTTTAAAATTGAGAAACTCAAAGTACTGTGATAATCCTTCAAAGACATTCATGGTAGAAGCTAAGGAAGTGTTTGACTATATATGTGTTGCTATAATGGACAGATATTCTTCCACTAAATACTTAGTAGCTGCTAAATTGTTCAACAAGAATTGCTTTACTATATTTAAGAATGATCATTCCACAAAAGAGATTGTACTGACCACTGAAGCTTATCCCATGATTGACAAAGAAAAGATTGAAACTGAACTAAAAGTATGCTATTGTAGGACTGATATTCATGAATATTGCAAATTAATTGAGCTGCTGTAATTTATCTTGGAATATAATCTAGATAATGTTTTTAGTGAAATTACTAAATTGATAAAAATTCTTTTGACAATTCCCATGACTACATCAGAGGCAGATCTCTGCTTTTCAACATTGAAAAGAATAAAAACTTTTTTAAGAAGCACTATGAATTCGGAAAGACTAAATGTGCTTGCAATACTTGCAAGGGAGAAATATTTCCCCAATTGTCATCCAGAGATCAAGGAGAAAATTATTGAACTTTTTGCGCAAATTAAAACAAGAAGAATAGATTTCATTATTAAATGAATAGATCAAGCTTGAACTGTAACAATTTAAGTTAAAGTAAGTAAAACAGTTTTTTTTTGTTAAGATGTTATCAAGTTCCTGAATAGAATTTCTTTTAATACATGTTTTTTTTCCCTTTTACATAATTTTAAAACTAAAGGCTAAACATTTTCTGGAGCAGCACCCCCACTAATTTTAGCTACGAGCCGCCACTGGAGGGGAACTTATCTTGTAAAATTGTAGGGGATGGTAGTGACGACGGTGATGATGCCGAGGGATTGAAGAACAGAAGCGTATGGGATTCAAAACAAGTCTTTTGTTTCACAGATTACCTCTACATGACGCAGGAAGCTTTACCGGGCTCTTCAACTGGATAAAAGAGGAATACCCTACACTTTAAAGCTTCCTCTCTACGTCACCTATGAAACTGTCGGCACGTTCTGGCTGAGAGCTTTGTGACGCAAGCGCAGTCACTGTGACTTAATTTTTTTTTATAGGCTGTCACACGTTCGACAAGTTCTTGAACGAGTAAGTTAGGGCTCTTTTATACATGTGTTTTGTGTCACGCGTTCTATAATACACAGGAGACAAGGAATGCTTTTATATACTGCCGCGCGTCATTTATTTCACTGCGATCTGAAAAATATTTCGTTGTAACATAGAGATCATCACGTCAAGAATGACTTAAGATGATCCAAAATACAGTATATTCAATGGGGCTTTTTATAGAGGCGTCGGCCTTTGTGTCGCCTTGCTGGCCGTGCTATTTTTCAATCTTCTTATATATATATATACATATATATATATATTTATATATAAAAAAGAATGGTAAATCGGTTTATATGTCATACATTTAATTGGTTTTCTTTAAAAATGAGGGTGACCTGGCGGTATAGGGGTAAAGTGTCAGACTTCTATGTTGGCGGTCGGGGTTCAATCCTCGGTCCCGGCACAGATTTATCTGATTACCAAACCCTTCCTTCACCTCTGACAAGACATCTTGTGAATGTGGGGAATGCCATGCCCCCACCGTGGTTCGGATTCCACGTTAAACTGTAGGTCCTCCATTTCATCTCACAATCACCCTACCATTACACATTATCGTAGGTGCGTATAAACCGAACGAGTAGTAAGACGCGTTGCTAATAATAATAATAATAATAATTTAAAAATGAGAAAACATTAAACCGTGCCACTTTGTGACATCACGTTAAAGCTATATCCCTTACCTAAATTATGTATTTTCTGGTGGGCGAGACGGACTCTTCATCAAAAAGGACAACGTAAAACAGAAGGCAACATGTTACGAAACGTTTATTCTGCTAAAAAGTTGTACTTCTTGTGACGGATACTAGAAACAGAGGGTCTGGAGTGTGCTAACTTATGTTACAAACTAGTTAGGTCCCTGGCGAATCACTGAGCCACGTGGTGTCGAGGAAAGTTCGAGAGGCTTCGAGGGAGGATGTTCCAGAGCGCTTTCCTGGACAAACTGTGTTGAACTGATGAAAGCTTAACAAAAGCGACAATAGTTGGCGCCAGCTTTGAACTGAACTTATATATAGCTTGAATTGATTAAAAGTGGACCTTTTAAAAATACATTTTATTTTGGTGGTCAACACTGAAAAAAATATTAATCTATTATTTTTTCTAACACCGCGTATGACTGACTGACTTTGACTGACTGACTACCTGTTCGGTTTATACGCTCATGTCCTAACTAAGCTTGTGTTTGTAGGAAGGTTATATTCAAAGAAGGTGTACCTACATTTGCGTCGAGGAAGTGTGGAAAACCATTTTGGGAAATCCACCCTCAGTACATCAAACTGAGATTCGTATCTTTAGTTCTCCGTCGTAGGCAGTCTATTCTACTGCGAGAGTAGCACGTTAGACCATGTACGTCACTATATTATCACTTATTTGTGTTATTTTATCAATGATATATATAAAATATAACAGCTGCAAATTACATGACCTGACATGTGAACAGTTAAAGTATATTTATCAATCTTTTTATAGCTGTCAGATCCGCCTCGGTGGCGTAGTTGGCTAACGCGCTTGTCGTGTTGAGCTCGACTGCTGAGGACGGGGAGATCGAGGTTCAAATCTCGGCCGGGTGAACTGGGGGTGGTTTTTCCTAAATGGTTTTACATTCTCCCTCCATGCAAATGCGTGTTCCCTTCCTCTAATTCAACCTTCCCAATTCCTAATCCATTAGCGTAGTTAGTACTTAAAAGCGTATAACCCGAACGGTTAGTAAGACGCGCTGCTAAATATTATAGCTGTCAAATATGTCCAGTCGTAAGAAAATTATGGTATAAGATTACGTTGGTAGATGGCAATGATAGCTGCCATTAATTCTAGTGTGCTGTTAATAAAAAGAAAATGGTTCGATTCCAAGCCTGGTGTGTTTTCCTAAATGGTTTAACTCTCTCCCTACATGCAAATGCGTGTACGTTTTTCTAAATTATACCTTACTCATCCCTACCATATTAGTGAAAATGTATGGCTAGCTTTGGCAGGTAGCAGGAAAGCGATGACGCTTGAATTTTAATTTTTTCATCTAAAGGAAAAGTTTGTTTTGAATAATTACTCAAATGTAATAATGATAAGGTAAGATATTTGTTAAGAAATATTTTTTTTTGATGGTATATTTCAAAGAAAAAGAGTTGTATCTGTGTGTAAGCTATACATGAAGACAAAAACTTTACGGAATAATCTAGAAGCCGTATTGCAAATCATCCATATTGAGTAGATATTTTGATCAAAGCCTTTTGATTCTCATAAATAAAATATATAAATTCAATCCACGTAATTGATTTTTGAGAAATAGTATTTTTATAGAAAATCTTATCTGTGACTAGTATTCCCAGTTTATGGGGCAAATACTATTATTTAATTGGGGTTATTTCATTATAAGCCACTAATAATTATATTAACTATGATTTGGGTTTATCGCCTTAGACATAATGAGGTTATCTGAAATACATTAATGGCAACTAAGTTAGAGGTTAATACAGTAAATTATAGCGGGCAAATCGTTAACCACGCCGATATGTAAATATAGTTATTACCACAGGGTCGATACATGATGCTGAAATAACGTTATAGAGGAGAACGACCTGATTTCTAGCGGCAGACGACGTGAACTAATGTTCTAAATACATTTTACTTAGTTTTTTTTCTAGAATTATACAAATATCCCATTAAAAACGAACATATGGTCAAAGGCGCCAGCCTGTTTTTTCAGAGACAGGAAAATTGAGGTTAAAATTCAAGCCATTTTGGATTTGTTTATTTCCCCCATAAGTGTTTCCCACTGGCCCTCTAAAAAAATATTAGTATCCTTCCTCGGTATAACATTTTACTTATATTCTACCCTATTATTTTCTATACGCGAACAGACAGGAAATATAATAGTAAGACAAATACCCGCTTCCATGGCTGCATGACCTAAGGCGTCACAATCGCAACATACTAGACTGCCGATGACCGGGTGACCGGGTGTATTGAGGGTAGTGTTTACTAAATAGTATCTCATTCTTCACGAAAATGTGGGTACACCTGCTCTAAATTCAACCTGCCTCATCTCGAACCCACAAGCGTAATTAGTGCATCGGCGTACAACCCAAATGGGTAGTATAACGTGGTGATAAAAAGAATCAAGATGCAGAACATGGTAAATAAATTATTATATCGAGATTAGTATCTGACAGCGAGACCTGCATGCTTCTCCTTGTTTTTAACTGTCCTCTCTGTCCTCTCTATCTCCTTCCTGGGTTAGCAGGTACCCAGCAAGTCTCACTTTCAGCGAGATTAAAGAGGTTATGGAGAGAGGGAAAGGGACATATTTGTAAGAGTCTGGGCCCATTTTATTCTAAGCCACTATTCTAGAAATGGATGATTCCGGACTCTTTAACTGTGATCTATAGATACACGGTTGGTGATAGCCAGAGGAGCTCCAGTCCAATTTGTGGATAGTGGACCATCGTGTCCTAGGGTTTGGCAAGCATGTTCAACGAGTGGGACAGCATGTTCGTCGAGTGGGCCAGAGGGTCTGGCACGTGGGTTGGCGTGTCCAGCGAGCTAGTTAGCTTGCCTTTCGAGTTGGCTGGCGCATTCAGCGAGTGAGCTGGCGTGTTCATAGAGTGTGCCACCTTGTCCAGCGTGTGGGACAGCGTGTCCAGCGAGGGAGTCAGCATGTCTGGTAAGTGGGCCAGCGTGTCCGGTGATTGGACCAGGGTGTCAAGTAAGTATAGATCAGCGTGACCAATGAGTAGGCCGGCGTGTCCGGCTTTCATGTAACGTGGGTCAACGCAGACGCGTGGAGACCAGTGACGACTTATGTGAATGACAAGGTCAATGTAGACATTGATTGTTATTATAGACTGTGTTAATATTTTTTTAACTGTTTTAAATATTTAAATAACCATGTGTTTTATAACTATTAAGTTGTTTATTTTATTAGATTACATTTTGTTTTTCTCATACTCTTACTAACTTACAGAATTAATTATTAATCATATTATTTAATTCAGTGAATATTGTTTATTTTCAGTTAATTTGATTCTATCAGTGTATGTATTTTTTATTTTTAATAATACAATAAATTTCAAAAAAAGTTTAGAACCTTGAGGAAAATTTATTTGAGTATATTTTAAATCCACATGTATCATCAAGTGGAGGTTGTCCGCAAAACTCGTCCTTATGGTTGAGTTATTCGTCATTTAGCATATAGGGATAGTTAATTAGGCTGTCATCAGGTTAAGCGAAGCTTTAAAAGAACTGTACTTGTAAACTGTCTTCTATATCTATATAAATAATCGCTCATTATTAGTTTATTTACTTTGGGTATTTAACGTGCATTATCTGAGCCACTATTTATATCAAGCACACGATAATTTCTATGAGCGAGAGCGAAATGTCCTACCAACTTTACCGAGAGAGGTATTTTCACACATATATTCCAGGGTTATTTTATATCTAACAATTGACACGGGAATGGTGGCTTTACTCCCACTCCGAAATAAGTTGTGCTACATATTTTTATCACCCTAGAAAAAATCCGTCGACCCCAGTTGGGCTTGAAACAACGAACTACGGGTGCAAGGCGAACACTTTATCCCAAGACCACCGAGATGAACTGATAACTCATTAAATAATAAGATTAATGATTGTATATTCTCAGCCTATACATATCAAGCTATAAAGATAAGGAATGAAGAGGAAGGAAGATTATTTGCGAGACCAGTCCTAGTAAGCGGTGCTGCTTATGGAATTCAGCGATAAATTAAAGGACTTTTAATAAATCTAATATTAAAAAAAAACTATTATAATATTGGTGACCTGGTGGTCTAGGGGTAAGGTGTCAGACTTCTGTGCTGGCGGCCGGGGTTCAATCCTCGGTCCCGGCACAAATTTATCTGATTACCAAACCCTTCCTTCACCTCTGACAAGACATCTTGTGAATGTGGGGAATGCCAGGTCTCCACCGTGGTTCGGATTCCACGTTAAACTGTAGGTCCTCCATTTCATCTCACAATCACCCTACCAATACACATTAGCGTAAGTGCGTGCAACCCGAACGGGTAGTAAGACGCGGTGCTAATAATAATAATAATAATAATATTATAATATTATTAAGTAGCCTTATTATTATAGATACACATTTATACCTTAAACTTTAGTAACAACTTATTCCTATTGGTTTAAGTAAAGAAGAAAGTTTAGAGAAAATGCACTGGCATTTGTGCGGAAAAAAGGTATGAAAATCTCCCCTAACCTTAAAGCGCAACTAGCCGGGCTTCTAAATCCAAATTTATTAATCGTTTAGCCCCCACAGCGAGTTTTTGGATATATTAAGTTAAAATCAAAGGACAAGTGTTTGGATAGCACATGACATAAAACTAATTTAACCTGAAACAGGCCTACTTAACATAAGGCGCCTAGCACTAACAACTATTTATTATTTATATTATTTAATAAGTAGTTTGAATTCAAATATTGAACTGTTTTAGGCCCCCTCTGGGATCAAATCGAGTTCAGTTAGATTTTTGTAGTCTGGCTCCTTAACAATTCAGTTACAGCTTATTGAACCTGATGTTTTGTGAAACAGTCGCATAATTTCCATCATACATTGCACTTTCTAGGTAATGTATTTAAGGAAATAAAGTGATAAATTATATCACACACTAACTGTTGGATAGATGTAAAGTTTATTACTTTACTGATAAAATAAGCAGTCACAAACATTTCTCAAAAACCTTAATATTTTTATGTCTACAGTAGAAAAGTAATCATCGCCATAATAGGACCTAAAAAAAGAATTAAAAAAAGAAACAATTCCCATCAAACTCGATTTAATTCGTGGTTAGTTTACAAATACGGTTAACTGTTTATTTTATCAAGTGAATTTTCTCTATGCCCATTAGAAAAAGGTTTGGATGCTCCGTTTCCTCCACGACCTCAACCCTGACGCACTGTTTTAATAAGAGAGGATTCATCCTCGCCTGGGTATCTCTTTTTACCGACCACAAAATGGATGTGGTTCTAACCGATCTAATTTTAAACTCTGTTCTACACTTATCAAATAGCGTTCTTTGACTGCTTCTGGTGAGGATTTTCTGTCTCCTCTTTCACCACTCTTTTTATCATTCATTTCCCTTTTACTTTATCGTCCTTCGATTTATTTGATCTTTTATTTCGAATACCCCAACTTCCATACAATAATTTTCAATCTAGTTCGCTGGGTCTTTTTTTTCACTCTGTCTTTTTTTTTTATGTTCCGCGTTTAACTCTTCTTTCATTATTATATTTTACTTCTTTCTCTTATGCTATATAACATTATTTATTCTACATCCTTATCTGTGTTCTTTACTACCTCTCTTTTATACTACGACTAGATTATTAGAACTAAAACATTTTAAAGAATATAAAATTTAGAGAATGTAAAAAAATATATAAAATATTTTAAAGAGTACAAATAAATTAGATGATATAAAAAGTGTAAAGGGTTTAATATGTAAAGAGTATACCTACTGTATAAAAATGTAAGAAGTACGGTATAAAAATATAAAGCCTATAAAAAAGAAGTAGAGGGTGTTGTATAAAAATGTAATGACTACTGTTAGGAAAAATTTAAAGAATATAAAAATTTTGAGAGTATGAAAATTAACAGAATACAAAATATGTAGAAAATACAATAAAAAAATACAAAAATGTAAAAAATCAGATAATAGAAAAATGTAGAAAATAAAATCATATGAGAATAAAACGTGTAGAGTAAAATAAATTTGAAAGTAATGTTGTTTTTGAGAATATGAATGAATTAATGAATGTACACTTTGCTATTTTTCATAGCGTACTGCACGCGGTATTATCCATCCTTACTATAACAGTAGTATGAGGATGAGAAAGAATCACTTTAGAAGAAATACGTCTTCATTTGCGTGGAAAGAGGGTATAAAACAGTTAAGGAAAACATAAAAACCCTTTAAAGCAGCCGGTAGAGATTGTAACCCTCAACTATCCTCAGTTCACCTTGACCAGTTCAATTATTGGTGCATTTCCTCAGTCCTCACGACTAGTCCGAGTACCAGTGCATTCCCTCAGTCCTCATGAATAGTCAAATTACCAGTGCATTCCCTCAGTCCACATGAATAGTCAAAGTACCAGTGCATTCCCTCAGTTCGCATGAATAGTCCGAGTACCAGTGCATTCCCTCAGTCCGCATGAATAGTCCGAGTACCAGTGCATTCCCTCAGTTAACATGAATAGTCCGAGTACCCGTGCATTCCCACGGACCGCAAGTAAATATTGATTCCTTAAAGAGGAATTGCGCGTTAGATCTGGAGGATGTCCAGGGCTGGGTAAAGTTTCGATCCTGTCTACGATAGGGTCGGTACATACATTTTAAATCTAGGAAGATTGTTAATAATTATGCGTTCATAAATTAGCTAACCCCCGAAAATGCTAGCAGTTATTTTTAAAGCTCCGGTGTCAAACTTCAAAAGGTTTTAAGAACATTCTTGGGGGGGATTCCAATAAGGGCTTTTAAAACATGTATTTATTAAAGATTAGATTAGAGATTACGACTAGATTCAGATATTATGTTTTGTATGAGAGATGTTCTGAATTTTAGTTCTATTTAAGATATACATTAATGGAGGTACAAATAATGGCCAAAGAATAATTCAGAGGAACTAAACAAGATCTGGCTTTAAACATATCAATCTAATTATATATTTTGTAACACACCTCTAAGTCCTTTTTACTTTCTCTCAAGACCTCGATAGTCAACCCAAAATTTAAGGTTAGTTTACTTTTCTCAAATTTCGCTTTGATGATTTTGATTAAATTTTATATCTATACACTGTTTATCATTATAAATAAGATGGGTATACTTATTTTCTCATGAAAATGATTCTGAAGGTACTTTACACAATGGGAATTTTACAATATCACTGGTTTCTCCGCAACTCTGAGTTACGAAATAACTCATAATTGTAAAGTTGTAGTACTATTAAAGCTCAACATTTTTAATAGAAATATATTTTTATAAGACTAATGATTTCTGAGCTTTAAGCATATATATATATACTTTTTATTTCAGGTCTTTGAAAATGAAATTAATTCTTATGATCTTTTCTCAATTTTTCTGTAACAATGTTCCTAGTTCCTAATGTTATTGAGTAAGTAACAGTGTATATTATTTAATTTATGATATTTGCTGTATTATTTCTACAACAATGTAAATACCTACTATTTAGTTTCACAAATCTTTCAAATTTTTAATAATTGTTTAATTCAAGATAAAAGCAGGAGAAAATCTGCGGTGTAACGTAACATTTATTTATTCATACATTTATTTAAACCTAATTATGATAGTATGTTTATATTTTTCAANGTATGTTTAATTTTTCGAATTTTTTTTTTTTGAAATTAATTAAAAATGTCATTTTTAAAAGAACATAACCCTGAAGAACTCCTCACTAATCGAACTGTAAGTCGATATTTGTCCACAACTGATGTGCACAGCACAGGTGAGCTTTACATTTTATATATTTTAAAATACCTGTTTACTGGTTCATTATATTCAGTGGTGCCAAAATTAACCGCAAACATGGTTGCCACTACCATTCTATGGGTGAGAGTTTGAATAGCCTTAACTCTAAAGAACTGGAATAATGAAAAGATGGTTTGCAAACATAACACAAAAATAGCTTGGATATGTAAATAAGTCTAGTAGACAACTACATTGAAATTTGAATATTTAATTTTAGCGCCACGTCTTATAACCCGTTCAAGTTATACGCTTGTTTAGAGTTATTTTAGATTAAAATTAGTAAGTTGAAATTATAAAAGAATTCCGTGTGGGATAGGCCAATCCTACCCTTAGGATTGCTAGTGTTAAACCTAGGTAGGACCTAGCCTTAACCTACTCATCATCAGCAGATGATTCTGACGTCTTATTACGCCTGTTTACCCATACGGGTATGTGTATATTTATTTTTAGCACTGAAACTTACTACCCGTTCGGGTTAGACGATGATGTAATAATTATGTTAATGTTTTTTTAGGAATGATGGTTATATTAGATTAAGTGCGCTTGCGTTTGTTTAGGGTAGAAAACCATTTAGAGAAAAACCACCTTCAGTAAACCCAACCTAGATTCGAACCTCGATCTCCCCGTCATCGGAAGTCTAGTCTACTGCGAGAGTAGCGCGTTAGACAATGCGGCAACCAAAAAGGATAATATGGGCACAAAATATTTGTATTATCGCAGTACTTTCAAAACTAGAGTTACTAAGGATTTTTTCAAAGAAGATAATTGAATTGAGCTTGTCTTGATGTTCGGATTCAAATCCTGGCACACATAGCTAAGCCTACTATTCTTTTTAGTTTGTGATAAATTTAAATAAGTTTAATTAGAATTTATTATTATTATTATTATTTAGCACCGCGTCTTACTACCCGTTCGGTTTATACGCTTTAAGTACTAATTACGCTAATGGATTAGGAATTGGGAATGTTGAATTAAAGGAGGTGAACCCGCATTTGCGTGAGGGGAGAGTGTAAAACCATTTAGGAAAATCCATCCCCAGTTCACCCGACCGAGATTTGAAACTCGATCTCCCCGTCCGCTGCAGTCGAGCTCAACACGACTAGCGCGTTAGCCAACTAAGCCTCCGAGGCGAGTTTTAATTAGAAGCTATGTCTGTTAATGAATTAAGTGTAAATATAAGTGATGTAGCTATATAATCATCCTATTAAAAAAGTGCAAGTTTAATTAATGATTGGTTACCATGGACAATTATTTATAATTCCTAGAAAAATAAAATTTTCTTTTACCGTAATAGTAAGCATTTTTTTGGTTTTTATAAAAAAAACTTTTTTGGTCAAAATAAATCACACATTTATTCTCTAGTAGAAAAATTGAATATAATTTTCTACACATGTTTGTTACAGTTCTTTAATAGCGATGAAATGTGTCCTTGAATTTAATTACAACATTTTCTATTAATTAAAAAAAAAATTCTCATCAAATTCCGATATGCCCATGACATATTTAACAGTGTTGATATCAGCCTGTGTTTCTACTGGAGAATTATTTGATCTATTATGGCAAAAAAAAGAAGAAATGATATTGAAACTGTAAAAAACACTTTTTGCGGTGTTCTCTACTCATCCACATTAACTGTTAACCTAACATATTCATATTAATTTTACCCAATGAGTTGAACTTTTAATTGTTTATAAGGGAGAACACATTGAACACGTAATATAATGATATTTAATGTCCGAATATATTTTAAAATGTTTTTAAAATTACAACCATGCATAATCACGTATACTTGTTTTTATTTTGTATATCTGTGTATTTTAATATGTGTATAGAATACGTATATAGCTACACTCTAGCATAACCTTACAATAATAGAGAGATTGTGATTTTTTTTGCATGACATATTGTAATGTTGAGAAAAGTTTGCCTACAATAGCAGAGGATAGTAGACAAACAATTCCCGTCATTGTTGTTTTAATAATAATTACGTTATAAATACACACAGGCCCACCTATTTTAATAATATACTCGTAGCTAACTTGCTGACATACTTTCTCTAAGAATTAATGGGAGGGAACTGTTTATTAGAATACTACTCGTCAAAGATTCTTAAACTCTAATCTTATTTTCAATACCCTACCAGTGATCGAATGATTTATTATATTAAAGAATAAATTGAATATTTTAAGTTTGAATGTTTAGTTTCATATTTATGGAATGAACTTCAATAGTAGGCCTATGATCAAAATTTAGACTTTATTTAAATTGGTTTACTGGTGGTAAAAATATTGATGTTTGTATGCTTGTTGTGTGGACTGAAAGTAATTTTACCTAAAGAAACTCCATCACTTTTATTAAGTGAATACGGGTGCATTTACTATAAATTATATCTTCCTCATACCTAACACAATGGCTTAGTTAATAAATGTATCCATAGAACCAGACCGGGCAGTGAGACGAAGTTAACAAAATAAATGAGAGACCTATGAAGTTAAGGGTGGAAACCGTCACATGACCTAGTAGAGCGTGCTAACCACGCACCTAAAAGCTAAATACGTATGTCAGGGTTAATGGCTCCTTCTGGAGACCCCTGTTTCCCCCACAGGCCCTGAAAGACCGGAAGTTATAAGGTACGGAAGCTAGAGGAAGTCAACCTTACTTAATCACACACACCTTTTCTACCCCCATCCCTTTCACCTCTCCATTTACCCCGCAGCGTCACTTCTAACTTTTAGATCGTCCCTGTCCCCTTTTAGTTTAATGTAATTAAATACCCCCCCACCCTCACCACCTTTCATCCCCGACGTTCTTCAGCCATATTGGCGAGTAGGGTCATAGGAATATATTTGGCGCCCAAAAAGGGATTAGGATACTGGGGAGTGGAGGGAGGTTACATAATGATATGTAACATATCCTTACTCATTACACTACATTGCAGAACAGGCAGTGCTGATAGGAGAATCTAGAACCGTATTCAAGGTGCTGACTGGCAAACCCACTAGGAAGAGACCACTGGGAAGACCTAGACGCAGATGGAGAGATAACATTATAATGGACCTGAAAGAGATAGGGTGTAATGATATGGACTGGCTAGAGCTAGCTCAAGATAGGGATAGGGTGAAATGAGTTGGACTGGCTAGAACTAGCTAAATATAGGTGGGGATAGGGTGTAGTTAGGTGGACTGAATAGAAATAGCTCAAGATAAGGATAGGGTGTAATGAGGTCGACTGGATAGAGCTAGCTCAAGATATAAATAGGATGTAATAAGGTGGACTGGATGGAACTTGCGCAAGATAAGGATAGGGTGTAACTAGGTGGAATGAATAGAACTAGCTCAAGATAGGGATGAGTTGGAATAAATAGAATTTGCTCAAGATAGGGATAGGTTGTAGTTAGGTGGACTGGATAGAGCTAGCTCAAGATAGGAATAGGATGTAATAAGGTGGACTGGATGAAACTTGCTCAAGATAGGGATAGGTGGTATATCTATTAGGTGCAGCAATTAATTTCGAATTCCTAATTCCAGAGAATAAGCATCCAGTATACATATTTTGTTAAGCATGGCGTCTCTATATAAATTCGGGCTATACGCTTACATAATTTTTAATCTAATGGGTTAAGTATGAGGATGGTTGAATTTAAAGGAAGTGTACCTGCATTTGCGTGGAGAGAGGGAGCGAGAGGGTAAACGATTTAGAATTAATCACCCTCAATACACCCGACCAGGTTCAAACCTCGATATACCAACCATAGGCAGTCTAGCTTAGTTTGAGAGTAGTGACTTAGACCATGTGACCACTGAAGTGGGTATACAAACATTAAATATCTTCGTCATCATCTGTAATATAACCAAGGTATGCTGATAGATCCTCTGTGTTTTATGGTGAAAAGCTTTATCTTATCTATCTCGGTTAACCGTTGTCAAATATCCTCGCTTGTAGTGTTTTGTTGGATGGTGGTGTGCTGGGGTAAAAAGGATCTACTGGCAACATCACCGAAACAGCGCTGTCAAATTTGTCTTAAATTTAAGGTAATCTCCACTACATTAAAACAACAGAATGACAATACAGTTTCCCAATAGTAATCACGCAGTTCCTAAATACCCTAAATTATACCTATATGTAAGATAAAAACAAGATGGACTCGTGTAGGAAACCAAGTGTCAATATTTGAACTACCTCTGCCTTCTATTTGAAGAGGGTTAATAAAGTTTAGTGGTCTATGTAGCGTCCCGAAGGTCGTGTGACGCCCTGAACCTCTTTGGTGATTGAAAGGGGGAGGGGGGGAGCAATAAAGGAGGAGGGGGGAGTGAAAAGGTGTTCATCGTCAAAGTAAGCATGACGCACACACTTCCAAGGAGAAATATCCACATCCCTACCTTAAAAATCTATTTTTTTTATCACCGGATCTTACTATCTGTTCAGGATGTACACACATATGATATGATAATTAATTACTTTGATGGGGCGGGTGTGAGGAAGGATGTATTTTAAAGATTATCTGCCTAAATATGCGTGGAAAAACAGTGGGAAACCATTTATGTAAAAATACCCCTCAGACCCGCCTCGGTGGCGTAGTTGGCTAACGCGCTTGTCGTGTAGAGCTCGACTGCTGAGGATGGGGAGATCGAGGTTTGAATCTCGGTCGGGTGAACTGGGGGTGGTTTTTCCTATATGGTTTTCCACTTTCTCTCGACGCAAATGCGGGCTCACTTCCTCTAATTCAACCTTCCCAATTCCTAATTCATTGGGGTAGTTAGTACTTAAAAGCGTATCACCCGAACGGGTAGTAAGACGCGGTGCTAAATATTATTATTATTATTATTATTAATACCCCTCCGTAGACCCAAATGGGATTCTAGCCCAATCTCCCTGTCGCAAGCATGCCGGACCAACACTAGAGTGATGCTTTAGGGCTTAGACCGTTTGGCCTAATTTCCTTGGTGCAGTTGTTATACTTTTTCAGCAGACTTCCCAGTTTCTTGCACTATTCCATGTTTTCAAACTCATGATTTCCAGTTGAGATTTTCAGCAGCTTTTAAGATTTAATAAAATCACCATCACCGTTGACTTCTCAACGTTTATCTCTATAAATATTTTTCTCCTTATCTTCACTAGTTAGATATAATTTCCTGGAAATCTTCTTATTTTTATTTTCGACCAGAAATGCATATTTTTATTGTATTGATGACGTGTCCTCTTATCCTGAAATCGCCACGTCTATCCAGTGATTCCCTCTCCCTGACTAGCCCACTCTTCATACAAGTTGAACAGACTGGGTGACACACAGCGTCCCCGTCTTACTCATCTTCCTATCTCTACTTTGTTGGTCTTTATATAATTCTGCCTCACCTTTACTAGCTGTTCCTGGTACAGGTATGCGATCAGCCATATGTAACTCCAGTTGATGCCGATTTTCTTGAGAATCACCATCTGTTTCTTCCATTACACCATTTCACCAAAGTTGGGTTCAATTTCTTAACTTTCCGAACTATCTCTGAAACTATTCTCATCATACCGATGGAATCTCTGTTTCCTTTTACGAATCCAAATTGGTCTCCTTCCACCACGCTCTTTTTATTATCTATTCCAGTCGCTTTTTGAACAATACACGCATGTAAATAGTTTTAGTATTTGTTGTATTTTCTTTAGCAGCACATCTTACAACAGATTTGGGTGAAAAGCATTTGTAGTAATAAGCCAGTGTGTCAGATATGAAGAAGGTTGAACTTAATGAAGTTGTACCATTCACAACCTTCATCTATAACCGCTAGAGGTAACAATAGCGGGGAAGAGGGTAGGTGGAAACTATAAGGAATTTAATGTTACATTAATAGGAACATTTTAAAGTTTAAGAAAAAAATTGAATTATTTATTCAAGTTAAAACAACAAAGGTAAATAAATAATACATGGTCTCACAAGGCAAAATGGGGAGTGTTGAAAACATATAAATATAGAAGAGACTGCTATTTGAGGATATATTTCACAATCTCAAAGTAATAGTACCGGTGTCCTTGAAGAAGACTATGGTTGAAACAAAAGCGTTTTATAGTTATTTGTTTATGAATTAGTCTGAAAGAGACCCATTATTAATCAAAAATCGTTAATATAGTAACAAAGAGCTTAAAGAGCTCTTCTACTAGGTTAACAAAACGGCTGAATCACTCTTGTGACTTCAGACTAAACAAACAGGTTAAACCATTAAACTTTTGAAACCTTACTATATTAATAAAAAGCTTGATATATAAAAGTATAAAGTTTTACCATCAAAATCATTTTCATCAAAGAGATTAAATTCCGACTAAACAAACAGGTTAAATATTCAACCCTTTGAAACCTTACTATAACAATAAATAGCTTAAAGAGCTCCTATAAACGGTTAACAAAGCACCTGAATTACCCTTGTGAATTCCAACTATATCACTAAATTTTACGATTAAATTAAATTTAAATATAAATCCTGATCAAATTAAATTACACAAAGGTTTGACTTCCATACATAACTTAAACTTCTGTATGACCATTTCTTCCACAAACTTAGAATTAATCGAGAAGATTTCGGCTTCTAAATATTTAACATTATAATAGAAAGCAAAGTAATATTACATTATAATACTGTTAATTTCTCAATAAATGAATTGGAATTGTTAAATTATATACTTCATAAACCAGTAAAAAATAGATTATATTAATAATTTCTTCAAACAAAATAAGTCTATTAAATTGTAACAATAAATTAACATTATCAAATTTTAAAGTTTATTTCATTATTATTAACCACAAGTGCAATAAAAGTTATATTTTAACCAAATATTCCAAGCAAGAAAATGAATCAAAAAGG
The DNA here is from genome assembly GCA_902141385.1 of Timema californicum. Taxonomy (NCBI): domain Eukaryota; kingdom Metazoa; phylum Arthropoda; class Insecta; order Phasmatodea; family Timematidae; genus Timema; species Timema californicum. The sequence goes on along the minus strand of CABFOW010004150.1, from coordinate 43,184 downwards.
GGATACCTACTTGTAAGTCTAAATTTTACAAAGAGACTAGCGCCAAAGCGGCAAAAGGAAACATTGAGTGTTCCATAAAACAATTTTACTTTTTAAAACAAATCTTCTAGTGAGAAATTATTGACTCCTACACTGAACGATTTTAATCACATAATCAACTAAGTGTTCAGTCACCCAAACCCATTATAGGTTGATTACATTTATATTATATTAATAAAATATAAAGAGTTTATATTTTTACATCCTGGAGTGATTGTATCTAAGTCCGGAACAGGACTTCTTGTGGTTGTATTGGAATTAATAGTCAACTATGTTAGCTGAGCACCAGCTTTATATAGGTCTAGTTGATAAAAATAAGGGGGGAAATCTTCATATTAGAAGAATAACGCTACGTTGCAAACACGTGCTACCAACATGATTCTCTTGTTAACAATCGTCATAGTGTTGACACGTCATCTAGAAGACATATACACCGGAAATCTGGTGAGTTGGCAATTAAGCTCGCGTGAGGTTTATCAGTCGGCCAGCTAGGCCAATCAGCGTAGGTCTAGATAACATCATTGAAGTGAATCGTTAATGCTCCTTTCATAGCTTTGTCAGTCTTCACTTCATCATAGAATTCGGTGTGAACTAGTCGGTCATAGAACTTGTGCTAAGCCAGAAGATACATTGAGTGAGTAAAGCATATATATTCCAATATTATAAAGAAGAAAGATTTGATTTTTTTTTTGTAATGGATAAACTCAAAAACTACTGGACCGATTTTAAAAATCCTTTCACCAATATAAATCTACATTATCAGCGAGTAACATAGGCTATATTTTATTTTGAAAATTTAATTTATTCCTCATTACAAACAAAAAATCAAATCTTTCCTCTTTATAATATTAGTGTAGAAAAGGAAGTGTGTGTCTGTGTATTTTTTTGTTTGTGTTCGATGCCCAGCCGAATCTACGGCAAGTAGAGATCTGAAATTTTTAACATTGGTGTACGTGAGGGGGTCCGAATGCACCTCAAATAAGGATTTTTAACTAGCTTTTTAATTAGGCTATTTCTAACATAATACCACAGTGGGTCACGTGCAACGACGTGTGGGGTTGCTAGTATTTTATAAATAGTAAGGTGTTGTAAATGTTGGATATTTCAGGATTTCTATATGTATTGCTTATTTGGGGCAGGTAGTAATAATATAAAATTAGGTAGCATTGATAATCTTATAAATTGTACCCGCATTTTTATAGGGAAAATAATTTAGAAAAACCCACAGTGAGTAAAATGGGCGAGGGTTTAACCCCAATCAGCCTATTATTGGCAGTCCAGTGTATTGTGAAACTGATGCCTTAGAGACAAATCAACCATCGACGCGGGCTATTCAATTGTAAATACTAACATAGAATAACCGTTTCTCAACTATGACGTAAGTCTAGCAATAAATATCAAAATTAAAAAGAAAATTTATACGTTAATATAATTCGTTCCCCTAAGTCAAAGAATTTCCTTATCAAATTTTGTTACAGTCGGTCAATGAATTTGGCAGTAATTCTCGAATAAACAGATGCAATATCAAACTGTCTAGTTAAAACCGCACTTTTTCTCCAAAAAATAAATAAAAGGTCCTTCATATAAAAATGGGGTTTTATATCCAAGTCACGGGAGGTCTAAGAAATCAAAAGGAGTGTAAAGGTAGAGAAAAGTTAGTAAGAAGAAATTATGTGTGTTCAGTGCTAAATTGGATATGGGCGATAGAAAGAGAGAGAAGAGAAAGAAATTGAATTGACGCAGAGAAGGGAACTCTACGAAACGAAATGAAATTTTAGGTGGTAAAAGTTTAGGGAAGGGTTTTGGGATGTGAATCACATTACTTATTGGATTAAGGACCTGTGCTGGCATAACGACTCAGATTTATAACATACTGCCAAGGTGGTATGTAGACTAAACTTTATCGTAAACAGGAATAACACAATTACTAACAGTGATGATTTATAATGAGGTTAACATTTTTGTTGCAGGACAGATGAAACGGTTTGTACAGTGTAGGGAGAGAGAAATCACCCTTTTTAGATTTCAAGTGAAGTAAAAATGAATATATGAAATACTCTTCATGCATAAAATAAAATCCACTCCATGGCATGAACCTGAAAGTGAGCTATATTGACCAAGCAGCTGTTAGTGATTATAGTAACTACATTTGCGGATAGACGGTGTCATGTGGTCAGTAAACTAAAGCCTCCTGTTCAATAATCTCAGTTTTCTAGACAGGAGGTGCTACTTATTTATCCAAGTAACTCCACGTTTGTCCTCATAAGGATAATTTCGACCTTATTCCAGACCAACTGTTTCACAGAAAAATCTGGGACTGGGATTTGGTTTCTTTTAAAAGGTCCCCTCTAAGAAAAATTAGTCTAGCTTTAAGACTTGAATATCATATATTAATAATTTTACGGGTAAAACATAGCAATTTTCAATTTCGAAATATATATAAGCACACCGTATTTACAAATTGGATTGCTGAATTGACACAAATACTAATAATTTTGTAGTATACAGCATCCCTCAAGAATTAAACCAGAGGACCAGTAGAAACTATTAATTCTAACTTAAGCCTAGCCACTATGACTATTCAATAAATCAGGTTGGAATCTAAACAAAATGAAGATAATGGAATTTTCCTCACCCCCAAACCTAAACTATACCTCCCACAAACAATACAATTTAAAAAAATATCTCAATATATACTTATTTTATTCTAACTTGCTTTTCAATTTTTCAATCTTACCACTGTAACATCAGTTCACTTCTCTCGCTGAGCTTTGCTATGATGACTCTTCAACCATACTCCCCCTCCCCCATTCTACCCCCTTATTCATACACCCATTTTCCTATCCCCATCACCCTTCTCTACGAACCTCTTCAGAGCGTAATCTCTTTGCGTTTTTGAATCCCTTCATTTAATCTATTTTTCCCTTCGGGCCAAAAAATTTGCGTTCTCCGCCTCTAAATCTCGTTAAATTATTCCTTTCGGTGTCTCGGGCACATTTATCCCTCCTATTCATATGAACACCTCATTCTTCTGGGTTTAAAAAGTCGTTCATAAATATATAGTCATGAGACACCAATTTCAGTTCCAAATATAGCTATTCAAAATCTAAAAGAAGAATGTGAAATAGATTCGTTTATTGAATTTGACAAAACCTTATTGGGCTACATTCCCCGTTCTCACTAGTGTGAAGTATTACTAATAAAATATAAGAGTTTCTCTTTTGAAGAGTGTAACAGAAGGTATTTAAATTTTCCTTCTTTTTATTATTATTATTATTATTATTATTAAGTCGACAACCAGAAGGATGGATTTATGTGTTATTTATCCATTTGGCTGTTTATTGCTGACTCCACCATATGGTAGACATATCATGTACTAAGGGAGATGAGAAAGTATGGTAGCTACCCATAGCCTTCCACATGAGCGAGTGCAAAAAGGCCTAACAATTTTACTGGGAATTTATTTAAAATTTGCCAACCCATTTAGATTTTTTTGTTATATTTTAATTCATATTTATTCTATCTTAGATATTTTTTTATAACACCTTATCCTCGTAGTATTTTTTAAAAATTTATTTTTTACCTGTATCTCATCTTGGAGGTAAGGAGGTAGGCAACCTTTTCGAAGAGCCAGTTTCGTTTCTAAGGTGAGTGACAGTAGTGTATACTTTTATTATTGGGATGAACGTACAAGGTTGACAAGAGAACACTCCTATCAACTTTCTCTCACTTGATTTCTGGAAGTCGGTGCATATTTATTTTTAAAATCCATAGGATACCCTGAGATCTATTTTGGTTACCTCTGACAAGGCATCTTGTGAATGTGGGGAATGCCAGGTCTCCACCCTGGTTCGGATCCCACGTTAAACTGTAGGTCCTCCATTTCATCTCACAATCACCCTACCATTACACATTAGCGTAAGTGCGTATAACCCAAAGGGGTAGTAAAACGCGGTGTTATTATTATTATTATTATTATTATTATTATTATTAATAATAATAATAATAATATTTTGGTTACATCACTCAAGATTTTTTGTCTTTCTTTCTTTTATTCATATATAATTATGCATTTAAAAAAAATGTATTTTATGTACACATAATGTAGCAAACTTTATACTTAAGATATTCTATTTCAAATATCAAAGATTTTCATAGATAGTATCAAATTTGGAGATATTTATTTAATAAAAGTACCTTCTATATAATTTTTCTGAAATAATTGAGAGAAATCATTTTGTTCTTAATGTTGGAAAGTGCCTAGGTATGAATTTTAGTCAAAATCGTTAACGCACATTTCGAGATAATTGATTGCTTCTCTTTTGGCATTGGTTCTTCACTAAGCTACCCTTTATTTTAGGGTTGGATATCTAATTCTGAAAACTCCTCGGGCGAACCAAATGAAAATCCTAAATATCGAGTTCTACCCCAATCAGTAAAATGGTATCTTCTCTGGTAGATATAGAAACAGGTGAACAGACATACGTACAGACATATGGCAACACGAACATACATTTTTCAGTTTCAGGGGGTCATTTAAATGTCGATCCTTAATAATATCTAAAAATTCGATTTTTTTTTCCAACTCTCACAATACTTTTCTCTGCAAGAGGTCAAGAAAAAGTAAAAAAACAAAAAAAACAACACATCGTCTGATTGGATGTTGAAGAGGTTGGTGAGAGGGGTACCTAAATTATGAAATGGAAAATATTAATTTCCCTCTCGATACATATTTTGGCCAAAAACTACTAAGTAGACAGTCCAATCATTTTTCATATATAACGAATTGTGCTTGGAATTTAATTTTAGATTAAAGTTATTTTTGACAAAACACCTGTAATTTCAATAAAACCCTTATCTTTAAATTCTATCAATTAATTATATTAATATTAAAACTATTCTCAAAACACCTTTTCTTACAATAAAGTTTTAACAAACATACATTTTTATTCCAAGTCGAAATTCCGATTAATGGATTAGACGTTATGGCATAAATAAATAAAATTAATAAGAAAAAAAGTTTAGCTCTTACTTTAACTTCTCTATTCGTAATAAGTTTAGTCAAAAGTAAAAGAATAAATATTAAGAATTTAGTTACACTTTCGTAAGTCTTCAGACATCCTTTCAATCAACGATTAATTCTTAGCCGATTTCTATGTGCATAATTATTTTAGTTAAACTTCAATGAATAAATATTACGAATTAATAAAAATTTTTTAGACTTTACACAAAATTTTCTAACATAGAAATATGTATTTATTTTGCAATATATTGTACCTAAACTAGAAAGGTCAATTCAATTTCCCTTCTTTCACTTTTTTTTAGACGTGCCTCGATTATCACGAGGACTAAATGTCAAACTCATTTAGATTATATTTGCTGTTGACAAGGAAATTGGGGCTCGAAGGCCAAGGGTGTTATTTCATAAACGGTTTCCATCTCTTTCTTCATGCAATTTAGGGTACAACGAGTGGTAGGACTCGGCGAAAAAAATAATCTATATTCCTTAATTCTTGATTACTAACTTGAACATACGGGATTTTTGGAAACTCATTGCTCAAATTGTACACATTGTTTGAACCAAAACTAAATCAAAATCCCTATACACTCAAAGCTGTAAAACTATGTTAATATCATTAAATTATTTCAAAATTTTGGCTTACAGCATCCAGAGAGCAAAGCTGTGCAACCGTGCGTGTACAACAGGTTGTAAAGGAGTTAGGCAATCGGTACCACACACCTCACCTTGGAGCATGGCAACAAAATATATCCCAATTAAAGTAAACGACACACCAGTCCATCTATAAATGTGAATATATTTTAAAGATAATCTTTAATGGTTCTACTTCACAGAAATTGCTTGTCATTATTGCATGTGCAGTGCCATGCGCCTAACTTATATACAACTTGTTGTACATGCATGCTTGAACCGCCTATGTTCTTTCGGCGCTGTACGCCGAAACTTTCAACACAATTTATTGGTATTAGCATATTGTTCCGGATTTAAGAGTATAGGGATTTTGTATTACTTTTGGTTCAAACAAGCTATATTTGCAGTTTGGGTTATGAGTTTCCGAACCAGTATATATATGAATGGGTGGTGTTATGTGGTAACATACAAACGAATCACCTTTGCATTAAAAAAAACCCTTTCAAATATTTCAAAAGAAGAATAACCATTAATTAATAATAAACTGTTTTAGAGTAAAGCTTGGAATTAGAAAACTCCATTCTCCAAGAAAGAATAACCTTCTACCTGACTTTTCAAGTTTTGATATAACGAAATTTTCCAATCTCAAAAGCGACCCTGCGAGGAATTTCTCGTTGAACACACTCACAGTTTCTTCAAGTTATAAATAACATGCTCTCCCCTTCTTTATCTCTAGACCATTACCCC
>CABFOW010004150.1:0-27093 GCA_902141385.1 Timema californicum | reverse complement strand
TCACAGAACTACTAGTAAATCTTATTATCCTCCGTTAGCCTTCAGACCAATCTTTGCAAATTATCTGCCTTAGATCAATCAAGAGACGACACAGAGCTAAGAATAGAAACTCATAACCCCTTCCATAATGTTCACGTGGGCTTCCTCCTTCTATCCACACAAACTTTCTCTAAATCTTTTAACATCAAAGGGATGTTACAGAGTAGCAACCCCCTCCCCAACACCCAAAGATACTCTCGCAAACAAACATGTCATAATATTGGCCAAACTTCAGTCACAAGCTCTCACCTAACAAAACCGTCCAAAATTAGTTTACTTCTCCAATACTTGAGAAAGGAAATTATTTTGCTCTAAATTAAATTTAATATCGCAACTCATGTATCTATGGACTGTCTGGAACTGTTTCAAACACAAACCTCTCCACCGCCTCCTCTCTTCCCTCCACCTCTCTTCCTCCACCTTGTTCCAGTCCTCTATTATCTCCTCCACACTCCTCCTTACTCCCTTCAGTCATCTGTTTCTCGGTCTTCCTCTCTTCCTCCACCTTGTTCCAGTCCTCTCCTCTCTCCTCCACATTCCTCCACACTCCCTTCAGCCATCTGTTTCTCGGTCTTCCTTTCTTCCTCCACCTTGTTCCAGTCTTCTCCTCTCTTCTTCACACTCCTCCTTACTCCCTTCAGTCATCTGTCTCTCGGCCTTCCTCTCAGTCTCTTATCCCCCACCTCCATATCCAACATCCTCCTGGACCTCCTTCCCCTCTCCATTCTTCTCACCTCTTCTCCATACCAACTTAGTCGTACCTTCTCTATTCTCTCCTGGACTATCTCTTCCTTTACTATTCCTCTTACTCTCTCACTCCTCATCCTGTCACGTTTTGTCGCATTGATCCTTCTTGTCAGATCTGCATTCTGTTTTTCTGTTTTACTTTTCCTTCACTACCTTAATGACAGATATTATTAAATATAATGTTATATTAGACTTGTTAGGTTATACAATTAGTATAGGTGGGCTTACATCAGAATACCATCATCAGAGAGCTCTTAAATGTAAACAGCTAACTAATCAAATATCGGGCCTTAAAAATAACTTGAAATTCATTGCCCAAAATAACGTAATTTCACAATTCCTGAGACAGTTTCATTATATACCTAAACTAACACCCTCTCTCCTTCAAATCTATTTTAAAATTATCCCCCTATCGACTTATCTGTCTTTTAAATGTCTTTTAATTACAAGTTTCTTGAGTAAAATTTTGTGTGTGCTACCATCCTCACTCCAGTGGCGTGTCGTGGAGTATTGCAAGGGAAGTATACCTTGTTAAAGCTGTACCTGTGATATGTTATCTCCCCTCTTGAAGCCCTATTTGATCAATCATACATATGTTCTGCTCTGCAGATACCTGACCAATAAGTGTTCTACTAAGGGGTGTGAACAGTTCACAGGTAGAGATTAAAATATCACTGACCCGCCTAGGTGGCGTAGTTAGCTGACGCGTTAGTTTTGTGTAAAGCTAGACTGCCGAGGACGGGAATAGAGGTTAAAATCTCAATCTCGCTTGGGTGAACTGGGGTGATTTTCATAAATTATTTTTCACTCTCCCTCAATGTAAATACGGGTTCACTTCCTCTAAATTCAATCTTACCGATTCCTAACCCATTAGCCTAGTTAGTACTTAAGCGTAAAAACCAAACGGGTATTAAGTTGGTGATAAATAATTTAAAGAATTAAATTAATTAAAATATCACTGCTTGCCCTGGCAACACTTAACGACACGACACTTCTCCACCCATACGTATCACATAATAATCCATACGCGGAGATTACTTTTATTGATAATTTATTCTCACGCTAAGCTCCCAATTAAGAGAAAACAAAATTGGAACCACTGTATGTCTATCAATGATTAATTATCTAATTAATAAAAGCCAAATTGTGTCTGCCTTTTTGTCTGTAGATATGTTTTATCGAACCTCCTAATAAGGTATTAAGCAGAATCCTTACACACTGAATACTTACGTATTGTCGTTAACCTAAAATTCTCGAATCTGATTTTATTTCTATAAGGAAGTGACCTTGGGGGGAATTCCACACACCACTCTCAAGTTATGGATATGTAGCAGGCCATCTTTATGAACAATAAATAGTACGTTACACCCAACAGAATTTCTCTATACTTTATCTTAAAATATAGACATTTACTAAAAACCAAAATGTATTGAGAAAATAGATAACATGTATTGTTAAAGAAACACTCCACCAAATAGCATAAATGAAATAATATACTCTGTTAAAACAACACTGAGAAAGAGGAACATATTTGTCCACCAAAGAGCGTAAATTAAATAATATGCTCTGTTACAACATCACCGAGAAAGAGGAAAGTAGCTGTCCATCAAAGGGCATATAAATCAATTTAAATTTTCAAATACAGCCATAACAAATATTACTTATATCTTAGAAACTATTGGTTTTAAAAATATCTAACAATTAGGATCACCTCTGTGATGTAGTGGTCAAGAGTTCCTTACAACAGATCCAGAGGTACCAGGTTCAATTCCCAGCTCTTCCAGAATCGTTCTGTGGAGCAGTGTTTATGTAATAGGGTCAAACTTATCCTCTTGAGGACAAATGAGGATCTACTTTAATGAATAGGTAATTGCTCTGGTCTAGAAAACTGAGATCTACTCTGGAGGGCTCGTTAGGATGACCATATGACACCCACAATCCGCAAATGTTTGCACTAACATCGCTAATGGAGGCGGCCCCTCATGTGATAAAGCTTGATCTCTAGCTCATGCCATAGAGTTCTTTTATTACAGATAGTCTACAAGATTTTGATTTTTAATAGCACAACTATGTAATGATAACTTATTTCATATCTCAAATAATAGCGAAAATATAATAAAAACTAGAAATGTCTGCCTATTTACCCTAAAAGTAATTTTTATGTGAAAATGAAAATTTCCATTTGTTTATAATTTTTTAGCATCCCACCTTACTACCCGTTCAGTTTATACCCTCAGGTATATATATATATAAAGTGTACCCTCCTGCCTTTGCGTGAAGGGAGAAACAATTTTGGGAAAACCATATATAACTTCCGTTCTAGATTCGAACCTCGATCACCCCAGCATCGGAAGTTAAGTCTAACACGATAGTAACACGTTAGGCCATGCGGACACTGAAGCGGGTGTTTCTAATCCTAAACAGTGCTTAGATACTAAATTAAATCATAATCATTAGATGGAATCTGAGAAACTCAATTTTTTTCTCTTCAGTAAACTTCACTTAATTTTAATGTTAGGTATATAGTTCCAAACATTCCTCCGGAAACCCCACGAAAACCCAAGATACCAAGTTTTAACCCAATCGGTAAAATCGTTTCAGCTCTAGTTGGAGGTACAAACACAGACAGACAGAAGGCACCATGAAAACAACATTTTGGTTTTCAAGAGGTCATTAAAATATCGAATTAAATTTTTTCGAGCATCCCAATATTTCTCTCTCCAAAGGATAAAGGGAATGTAAAAATCTCAGACTTAAAAAAATCCAGATAAACAGGCAGAGAAATGGACAAAAATCCATGGTTTAGAAAAAAACACGTAACAGACTTCAATTGAAATTCGAAATTGTGTTTGTCTGAGACAGAACTAATACCTTTTTTCAGCAACCGGTCTGTGTCGTGACAATTATCAGTTGATGGTATAGTAAAAATATAGCATAATTAAATTTCGATCTTGTTAATGTTTTAAATCCGCAAGTCAATCAAGAAATTTCCATTAATAATTCATGGTACATTAAATTATTATTATCTTGACCTGTCACTTGGCAAAGCTATAAGATACCTAATTATTTGGAGTATAGACCTAACAGGTAGTAAGCCGTTGCGCTAAAATATATTATTATTAGCACCGCGTATTATTACCCGTTCGGGTTATACGCACTTACGCTAATGTGTAATGGTAGGGTGTTTGTGAGATGAAATGGAGGACCTACAGCTTAACGTGGGATCCGAACCACGGCGGAGGCCTGGCATTCCTCACATTCACAAGATGTCTTGTCAGAGGTGAAGGAAGGGTTTGGTAATCAGATAAATCTTTGCCGGGACTGGGGATTGAACCCCGGCCACCCACATAGAAGTCTGACACCTTACCCCTAGACCACCAGGTCACCTTTAAAATATATTAAAATAATTTAAATAGTTAATATAAAATGTAAATTTAACTTTCTATAAATTTGGGCTCATAGAAATTTGAGTAATTATTATTATTATTAAATTTAGTTATTATATACATTTATTATTAGCATCGTGTCATACTACCCGTTCGGTTTGAACGCACTTACGCTAATGTATAATTGTAGGGTGATTGTGAGATGAAATGGAGGACCTACAGCTTAACGTGGGATCCGAACCACGGTGGAGGCCTGGCATTCCTCACATTCACAAGATGTCTTGTCAGAGGTGAAGGAAGGGTTTGGTAATCAGATAAATCTTTGCCGGGACTGGGGATTGAACCCCGGCCACCCACATAGAAGTCTGACACCTTACCCCTAGACCACCAGGTCACCTTTAAAATATATTAAAATAATTTAAATAGTTAATATAAAATGTAAATTTAACTTTCTATAAATTTGGGCTCATAGAAATTTGAGTAATTATTATTATTATTATTAAATTTAGTTATTATATACATTTATTATTAGTATCGTGTCATACTACCCGTTCGGTTTGAACGCACTTACACTAATGTATAATTGCAGGGTGATTGTGAGATGAAATGGAGGACCTACAGTTTAACGTAGGATCCGAACCACGGTGGAGGCCTGGCATTCCACACATTCACAAGTTTTGATTAAAACACGTCTTGTCAGAGGTGAAGGAAGGGTTTGGTAATCAGATAAATCTGTGTCGGGACCAAGGATTGAACCCCGAACCCCAACACAGAAGTCCTACGTCTTACCCCTAGACCACCAGGCCACCCTAAGTTTTATAGACCATAAAAAAAGCAAATATAGTGTGAAGAATCTATGGGTGATTGCCAGACCTTTGTTAGTTTATAGGTGGGTCCAGTCCCAAAAGGTTAACTAACCCCTGCCTTAGCTTAATATATTAGCTACTAGTTGACATATCTGAAGACCCTTCCTCGGGCCACTACCAGAGTGCGCGCTGTGAAGTAGTGATAGAGCTCGAAACGCTACTAAGTAGTAGTTTTATATATTAAGGTGATGATGTAGAGAACGCGAGAAAAGATCAGGGTTATTGAAAATTTAGAGCAAAACATTTTTTTTAGGTTAAATAAATAATATATCAATCCAGTGGAAATAGAGTTTAATTTTCTTCAAACGGTGAAATAAACAGTTGTTGAATATATGTCATGAGAAAAGTGAACAGAAGATGGGAAACTTTTTAAATGAATAGTAAAAGTTGTAATTAAATTATAGAACATCTTTGATAGATATTGAAGAAATTGTTGATATTACTGTGTGAAAAGAATTAAACTCTCTGTTTGATTAGAAGCAATATTTGATTTATTTTGACAAAAAAATGTGTTTTTGTATAAAAACTGCAAAAGTACTGACCCTTTCTCGCGTTCTCTGCAGTTTCACTTTAACTAGTTTGTATTCCTGTCCGCAGTTTTGATGAAACATTAATAGAGATAAAGAGTCAATAGAAGTTACTAATACTGAACATTGTTGAAATATTAAATAACATTGGTATAAAAACTACATTTAAAAGGCTGTTTTTGTACCAATATAGAACGGCTTTACAGATAAGCACTTTGGACAAATCTTCATTCTGTAATAATAGGGACATATTGTAGTTATCGTCACCGCGGAAAATGTCGAGTAATCATTCAAATACGAATGCGCTGTACACATTTATGGCATATTATAGGTATTTTCTTATTCCTTTTACTCCCAAACCTCGCGCGCACACACACAGATGCAAACCTGGAACAGAGTTAGGCCTGCAATGATGAACGCTCTTAAATTATGTCTACAAATCAATACTTTAAAATCCAAAATAAAATACATAGATAGCTTTTAAAAAAACACTCACATAAGCCTTCAGGTTTGCTTTATCAGAAATTCACGGCTACATGTCCTAATGTATGTATATTGTTTTGTTACCCACCTCAGTGTCGTAGTTAAATAAAGAGCTAATTTCATGTTAAGATAGACTGCCGAGGACTGGGAGATTGAGGTTCGAATCTCACTCAGGTAAACTGGGGATACTAAGTAGTTTTCCGCACTCCATACACGCAAATGTGGGCTCAATTAATCTGAATTCAACTTTTCCTATCTTTAACCCATTAGTGTAATTAGTACTTAAGCGTATAACCCGAACGGGTAGTAAGACGAGGTGCTTGATAAATACATAAATCTATTGTTCTGTACTTTTAATAAATGTAAAGTATTTTGATTGTTTTATTAAAAAAATGGCTTTACTTTATAAACTTCAGGAAACATCCAATTAATTTTAAAAGTAAAATAGCAACAAAAAATCCTTGTGTTTTTCCAATTACCCATAGGGAGCACATAATATATTGGCTCCTTTGAGTTGCATCAAGTCTGGCATGACTTTAAAAGGAAACATATTATTAATTTCATATATAATATGTTTAGTAAAAAGTAAATTATTTTTCCCTAAGGGGTATTATTCAATATTCGTAAATATTAAATTATAATGTTTATCGAAAATTATACTTGGTTTAGAAAATGACTAAAAAAAACATGTCAAAGATATACATTATTCAATAATGCGACTCGAAATAATTTTAAAGCAATTTTAAATTTTTAATTTTGCAAAGTCAATCTTATTACACATAATGAAACCACTCGTATTTTAATTTACTATGTCTAGTGAGATATATTGCAATATAAATATATGCATCAAAACATCTGAGTAAATATTTACACCACAAACAAAATCCAATCAATTTAATAATCTAAACATAAAGGTTATTCTGCCTCCACATTATTAAAAAGCATTACTTTAATTGTATTTTAAATGTGGTTTTTTACCATTCAACTATATTTTATCAAATAATCCAATAGTTAATTCAATAGAATCAATGTATTTAATTAATTTCTTTTGGAAAAACAAACATAGGGAAAGTATATTAAAAACATATTTAATTGTTTTTATTTATCTATTTTTTAATGAAGTGCTCAGTATTATAGGTTATAATATGAAAATATATGTAAAAAATACAACATTGACTGGATATTCCAATAGTTTCCTAAATCTGTCAATATTGAAATCATTTGTTAAAAGTATCCTAAGGTATGGGATTCATGGTATTTAGTAACTTTTTGGACTGCCAAGTAAGGATACCCGTTTTGGTGGTTGAATGGCCTAGGGGTTGGAATCCCGGTGGATGCACCGAGTGGTTTTTTTTCCTCAAACTATTTTCCACACTCTATCCAAACAAATGTAGTACACTTCCTCTAAATTCAATCTTCCTCATTCCAAACACATTCGCGTAAGCAGTATATAAGCGTATAAATCAAACGGGTTGACATACGTCTTGATAAAAATGAAAAATAAAAAGTTCCTAATATGTTGAGTTATATTTACCTTAATTTACATAAAGGCAGTAATTAATTTAATGAATATTTATTAAGGTATTTGTTATGGAAGTCAAAACTTTCCATGAAATTAAATAAATTAATGTGTCCAACTGATACAAAGCTATTGGTTTATTTTAACCTTCTTTGAAAGGCAAATGTTTAATAATATTTATTATAATTTTTATTACTGTTAAATTCAATTCCCATAATAAAGCGTAATGTATGTTTAGTAGTGGCAGAAAAAAAGTTGAATTTTAAAACTAAATATTTGGAATTTAATTCTTTTATCATTATTATTATTTTTTAAATATCACTTAGAGCATTTTAAGTAAAGATACCCAAACATTAATTATTTTATTACTTATTAATTTTATACGTTATAAAGAACATCTCACTCATAGGATGAATTATTTAAAATTACTTTATATATATATATCAAGGCCCTGTTGAACCAAATCGATCCCTTAGTTAGCGAGAAAAACATATTAACCTATCTGTATCAACGCTACTCTTAGAAGACCATGTTTTCATGAATCATACTTGTCCAAATACTGATTTTATTATTAATATGGCCAATAGCAAACCCAAAAATACATGTACATGCATTCTTGTATGGACTTAGAAAGTGGACGTTGAGACTTCCTACAATCATCACGAAATATATCTTTATTTATATTAGAAAAAGTTAGCCGTTTACCTTTGCTGACTAGTAGTAGGTTTTCGTTTACAAATGTAATTTGACTTTGTTTTGCAAAGAAAATATGTTTTTTACTTTACTTTAATTTGTTTTGAGATATTTTAAATTAAATCTTTGTAGGTTGCGAAAATGTTTAGTAATTGTTTCCCGTTCGTATCTACGAATTGTGTGTCAAAATGAATAAAAAAATATTGTTATTATGTTGGTATTAACTTAAATTGATTACACAGAAATAACGATGTACATGTGTGTTTGGACACTATATTGATTGATTTAATGCGCACAGATTTATCATGGTTATAGAATATGTTAGTATTATCTTAAATTTGGTATTCTATATTAAAAATTAGAAACCAGGATTTGGAAAACATAGAGCAGTTATTATTATTATTATTTAGCGCCGCGTCTTACTACCCATTCGGGTTATACGCTTTAAGTACTAATTACGCTAATGGATTAGGAATTGGGAAGGTTTATTAGAGGAAGTGAACCCGCATTTGCGTGGAGGGAGAGTGGAAAACCATTTAGGAAAAACCACCCTCAGTTCACCCGACCGAGATTCGAACCTCGATCTCCCCGTCCTCAGCAGTCGAGCTCAACACGACTAGCGCGTTAGCCAACTACGCCACCGAGGCGGGTCATAGAGCAGTTCTTCTGACAAGAGATGCCTACCGCAACAAGGATATTAGCTAGAGGATGACCATGGCCGAGGAAGCTGTCAACAAGAAGAGGTTACTGCTGACCAGCAAGTTGAGTTTGGAACCGAGGAAGAAATTAATAAAGTGTTACACTTAGAGCATCGCACACTGTATAGAGCAGAAACTTGGGACTCTCAGGAAGATGGATAACAAATACTTGTAGATCTTTGAAATGTGGTGCTGGAGAAGACTTGAGAAGATCAGGTGGACAGACAGGGTGTGACAAATGAACAAGTCCTGAGAAGAAAACCATTATGGATGTGATTCTTCGGCACAAAGCAAACTAAATCAGACACATCCTTAGGAGGAAGTGTATTCTGCACAATGTCATAGAAGGAAAGGTTGAGGGAAAGAGGAGCTTAGGAAGGAAGAGGATCAACCTATTGGATGATATGAAGGAAAGAGTAAAATTCTGGGAGCTAAGATATGAAAAAGAGTCGGGCGTTATCGGCCTAAGCTTACTGACAAAATGTGTGGATATGTTATAAGACAGAACAATTAATAATAGTAGAAACTAGGATTAAGTTTTCCAAGGATTAGAAACCTGATCTACCAATCCTTGACAGTCCATTCTTTTGCAAGATTCACGTCTTTGTCTATTCGACCATTGAAGCTTGCATATTAAAATTAATAAAAAATTTAACTCTGTTATGTCAGTGGAGTTAATAAGCTATACCACATTCTGACACACTAATCATACGTATGTAACTATAGTTTAGTTTGTATGGACACATTTATTTTCCTTAAGCTAAGTTTGTAAATGACGACCCAGGTGCATTTTGGAATGGTTTCCAAAGATGTGGGTTACATATATGTAATACCCAACCGGTATATATTCTAATGGCTATTTATTTAATTTAAATACCCTCATCATTCCTACGTTGTATATTCATAATTCAAAATCCTTCTAATAAAACGCATGGCTTATAAAAACATATAATTATAGGGATACGAATGAAAACTTAATGTTAGTTATCAAATTAATTAAATGCGGGCGTATTCATTTCATGAATACCCTCATAACCAATCGTTTAGTCATGTGGATGACTACATGTAAATTGGTTAAATCATTAACAATGTAATAATGGCGTAGTCCATAGTGTAAAATAAAGGGGTGTGATAGATTGAAGTATTTCAATTACACTGGGGTACCAATAATCATTATTGACATTTACTTGTAACAACTCACACAAACACATTTTCACTAAATGATTTAAAAATGGAATGTTAATAAACGAATAAGAAAGAAAAGAAGAAATAAATAGTTTAGTTTTAACAATAAACCCACTAATTCTTTACGTGACATATATATTGAGAGATAAATACATAATTTGTAAAAATTTCACTGTCCTACATGTATTACCCTATATTAATCTTGAGCTAGCTCTATCCAGTACAGCTCATTACACCCTATCCATATCTTGATATAGTTCTATCCAATACACATCATTACACACTATCCTTATCTTGAACTAGCTCTATCCAGTACACCTCATTACACCCTATCCTTATCTTGAACTAGTTCTATCCAGTAAACCTCATTATACCCTATCCTTATCTTGAAGTAGTTCTATCCAGTCCACCTCATTACACCCTATCTCTTTTAGACCAATTCGAATTATGTCCAACCATCTGCGCCCAGGTCTTACCAATTATTTCTTCCCATTGGGTTTACCAGTTAAAAACCTGAGAACCGTTCCAGATTATTGCATTAAAACTGTAGGTACTGACCACCGTAATATACAAGACTCGACTAACAATGTTTTGTGATAGGTGAAAGTTTAACATCCTAATCTCTTTTGGACCAAATAGCTTCCCAAGCATCTCGTTTTAGAAAACACTAATTTTGTTTAATCACTTAAGGCACGAGACCACCTTTCACACCCATTGAAAAAAGGTGAATTAACGATTTAAATATTATCATTTATTTTATGTATGCTTTCTTGTTGATATAGCTTCAAATTGAACATTAGACATCGACTATATGAGATTAAAAATTTATATTTCCTTTTACACTGATACATTTAAACAATATACTCTAAATACATTTAAACAATATACTCTAAATCGACTTATTTAATCCGTATTATGTAGCAATGAAAACATACATTTTAACGTTGAGATTATATATGATTTTTTCGAAATTAATTATCATTTGATAAGATTGAATGTTTATGAATGTTAATAATTTATTATTATTATTATTACTATTAGCACCTTGTCTTACTACCCGTTCGGTTTGTACGCACTTACGCTAATGTGTAATGGTAGGGTGATTGTGAGAAGAAATGACGGACCTACAGTTTAACGTGGGATCCGAACCACGTTGTGGGCCTGGGATTCCACAAATTCACAAGATGTCTTGTCAGAGGTGAAGGAAGGGTTTGGTAATCAGATAGATATGTGCTGGGACCGAGGATTGAACCCCAGACCCTCAGCACATAAGTATAACACCCTACCCCTAGACTGCCAGGTCAGCCTCTTAATAATATAAGTAGTTGAAATAAATAATTATGTGTTTAAGACAATGGGACCAATAACTATTTTTATTTGAGTTAAAATAAAACCTATTTATATTTCATATAAATGTTCAGAATCTAATGAAAGTCCTTTAAAAATTTAATTATAAAAATAAAGGAAATTATTTTACACAGTTACAATATAATAAAACTAATTTATTTAATAACTGCCTCATAATCATTATTAAGTGAATTATAATTAATTTAACATATATTTTATAAATTATGTTGATGATAAAAGTGATTAAAAACAGAGACAAAAACTTTATTTATGACAGTTACAGAATATTTTTTTTAAAAACATCCTTAGTTAAGAAATAATGTTTTCTGTAGTGATAATTATTTACTTAAATAAAATAGCTATGCTATTAATCCTTTTTACATAATAATATATGTAATACTACCCTTTACCAATAACTGTGATTTTTACTCCAATTAACATTTGTTATAATATACGTCGTCGTCGAACAAATTTTTGTTGGTCAAGTGTTGATTCTAAGGATTAGGTTTTGGTGCTAGTTAGGTTTTGGTGCTAGTACAGTCCTTATAGAAAATGAAAATGCTTTTTTTGAGGCCCAAAATTGATACAATTAAATTAATTAATGTAAATTTTGTTTATATTAATAAAATCTGTCTAATCATTACTTGACGTCTAAATATGTGAAAATAAGTCTAGTAAATTTTTTAGTTTTCAGATTAGGCCCTTAATTTGAAATTGTAATTTTTTATGATATGTTGACCTTGATTACTTTAAATGTTAATATACCAATTAATAGTAATAGTGCATAAAAATGTTTTCAAGGCTCACCTTTTTATCCACCTTCACCAGTAGACGAAATACATTTTTTTAACACACACACGGCGTTCACAAATTTATTTAAGACATTCTGACAGTTAATTAATAAACACTCCTAGGAAATAGCAAAAATAATATAAGTGTAAGTATTTTATAATACAATCATAGTTATAAGCCTACTTTTAAACGCATCATAAATTAATTCACCAAAAATAAAACATTGTCGAAAAAAATATGTTTCTGAATAATGGATTTTTCACATACACACACCACTATTTATTTGTATCTTTTTTTTTTCGCGAACGTTGTATGTTTGTAGTCAATGTAAATAGGTTTATCGAGGGTGGTTGAGGGTAGGAGGGATGAGGGTAATTTGTGAAAGAAGGGTCCCTCCCCCTGAAAAACAACCTTTTCTAGGGGTCAGTGATGAAATTCACGTGCTACTGTTAGGTAGGATGCCAGCCTGCAACTGACGAGGAGGCTGGGTACAGCTTCAGCATTTCGCCACGGGGAGCGCGATAGGACAGGGCAGAGGAGGAATTAAGGGTGGGGAGACACACGATGGGTATATTTATAACTAGGGGTGTGATAGAGTAGGCTAAGATTACCTTTGAAGGTCGTTTGAGCTCCCTTAATTTAAAATACATTAGGAACTACGCCACTAGTTTTATTGACCATATAGATTGTCAATTTTTTACAGTTTAATTTATAATTTTATTTATTAGAAATATTATCTAATATATGAGCCTATAGTTGAGACTAAATTAATTATTTAATGTAGACTGTTCAAATGAAATACAAAATAAAATATGTACTCTTTGATGCATACTCTAAACTTACATATTAAGTTAATATTATCAAGATATTCAGATATAATTAACTAGGTGTTAACTGAAGAAGATGGCTATGTAATAATACAAATTTTAATATTTACAGTTGTTTTATAATATTCTTCCCATGTAAATTCTAGAGCAGTAAAACATTAGTTTTCTTTATTGCATATCCTTCGATAAGTGTAACATGCAAACAGCCTTAATGTAAAATATTATAAACTAAACTAAATAAAAATGTCTATACTGATAAAATATATCAGGCTATAAAACAATATATTTAAATATTAAAAAGTCTGATTCAGGCCAACATCTTAAGAGTAGCCAATTTCAACCAATTTTTATGCATTTAAGAGAACTACAGTATCAGAATACTTTTATTACTATTATTCTTGGTTAAGGTAATATGTGGCCAAAATTTTGAACACAATAGATCAAGTTTTATTCAAATCACTCGGAACTTACATATGATACTAATCACTTAAAACATCATTAGTGGTTTAATATTTGGTTTTTGAGGCAATTATAAAAATTCAAGCATGCCTACATTTTCAATAAGGTTGAACGGTAATGTATGTCCTCAATATACTTAGAAACATGACTAAAAGAGTGTATTTTTAGAAAAAGCTTTATACTATTAAAATTAAAAAAATGTCCCTGCAATACAATTTTTAAAATAGGTAAGGAAACTATTTGAATATTACTTGAGTTTGATTGGTTTAAAGCAAAGGCATTGTACATCCTATGAAAGCGTGCAACAACGGATTAGTTTGTTTATTGATAGTTATATATTGTTCCATACGCCCATGCTTAGCCCCATATTTATTTAGGTGTTCTGTCTTATGAGAGGTCCGTTCCTTTTGTCAGGGAACTTAGACCACCCTGACCTTTGCCTCCTATTTCAGCACCCCAGAATTTTCTTCTTTCCTTCAAGATTTCCAAAATTTGAATCCTACTTATCTCTAAGCTCTTCTTTCCCTCAACCTTTTCTTCTATAACCTCATGCATAAGAACGTTCCTCCTAAGGATGTGTTCGATCCAGTTTGCTTTGAAGAATCACATCCAAAATTGTTCTCTTCTCACCCTTTCTTCTTAGGACTGTTCATTTGTCACTCTGTCGAACTGATCTTCTCAAGTTTTCTCCAGCATCACATTTAAAATCCCTTCATAAGCAGAAGAAAATAATGATGATTTATTTTTTCTGATAAAGTAAACTTAATTTTTTTTATATCGATAGTAAGCGGTTACCCCTTAAACGACGATTGTTAAGCGTGATTTTGGGTAGTCTATGTTTATTCAGGGTTGGTACTACATCGTCTATCTTACCCTTATACCCTCTCTACCAGTTTGTAGACTATTTCATTGAAGGGGAAATAGGGGCTGTTAGAAAGGGAGGGGTAGTTGTGGGTGTTGGAGGAAGGAGCTGGGAGCTTTTGTTCCATGCAGCATCCGGAATTCTCCTGGGACAGATATTACAGTGCTGTACCCTATTTTCAAGCGCATAGTGTGTTTTAGACGGACGCTACCATAAAAAAACCTTAGTTCATATGTATTGAAAATTATTTGAATTCGCAATTGCACACAATTTTTTTTGTTTATAATAAATTTACTTGTGAAGTTTTTGTCTTATAGGTTATGTTATATCTAGAATATATATATATATGTGCATACATAATATAAATATGTCTAGAAAGTATATATATATATATATATAAGTTATGTAAATATAAATTCATAATAACATACGTAACTACGAAGTATAGGTGTTGCCCACGACCCATCTAAAGATTCAAAATTCAGAATAAAAAATTTGTTAAAAATAGCCTAATTACAAATTAGTTAAAAATTCAAAATCTAGCTTCAACGTGCATTGGGACCCCCTTCCGTCCACCTATGTTAAAATTTTCAGATCTATGCGTTCAGTAGATTTGGCTGGGCATCGTATACTGTAACCTCGTTACAACATATACACATTAAAAGGTTGTCTCACTCACAATCCTGGCCCTAGTTGACCCATCTTGGCAACAAACTATAACTCCAAAACACACCGCAGCACTGTCTAACATTGGACTGAAGTAGCCCGAGGTTCATTTTCCAAATCCGGAGCACATCCGCGCCCACAAAAAAAAAGTGAGACTGACAAGCGTGAGCTCACTGCGCTCGGTCAGCTGCGTTCGACCAACTCCTAGGACGGTTCTTTTGCTCCTATCTGGAAATGTGGAGCATGTTAGAGTATGTTCTCAGTGCATGGTTCCCCCTTTCCCTCTCTCCCTCCTCTTGTTCCCACCTCTCGAAAGCACGTGTCATACATTTAGGATATATAAGGATGTTGTGTGTGTTGTAGGCACATATTACTTACCGGCTACAGGGTGAGCGACATTGATAGAGACTGATTTAAACGTTAGGTTATTAAAAATTCCCTTTTTGGTTAAAATGTTCTATTCTATTACAAATTATTGTTCTGGACTAGTAACACTTAAAATTTATTAATTATTGGCACTTTATGGACCTAGTAAATCTTAGGCTTTTAAAGCCATGATAATATTTAATATCTTTGGGTGGTTATTTAAAACCGTGTTCACTTTTATTACGATCCCTATGGGGTACCTTTGGATCCTGTGCCTTAGTTTGAAACTTTTCTTAACCACTTAATGGATGGGTTATCTTTTACCCTTTGGGCACCGATATTTGAGACGGACTTTTAAAACTGATAGCGTCGTATGCCAGCTCTTCTTATTGCAATATTTTAGGGAATTATATTAAATTTGTTATTTATTAAAGACTATTTATCCTTGTTGAATTTTTTTAAAGTTTATGAATAGTTAGTTAAAGAAGGGGCCGTGAGCCAGCGAGGTTATACCGCTGTCCTAGTTTTATTTATTAATGTTGTTTTTTCAGGCCATTAGATGATTAATTTTCTATATTATGACTTTAGTGAATAGATTCTGATGATATTCTAATATTATATCGGGAAGAACTTTGTCATATGATACTATATTTTTATTGTTTAACCTATAAGAACTGTCAGTTAGGGTAACTTAACACTTATGTGTATTTGCTCGATCGCTTTCCCGGCAGATAATTTTATCTAGAGCTCTATTTGATAATTATTTTAATGCTATGGCAGGACAATGAGTTTAATTTGAAGGCCAATTTAGTATAGGTTGTTTATTGTATTTTTGAATTATCATTTATGGACAAGAGTATTGAATTACGTCTGGAATTACCTTTGAAAACTTGTCTCTCAGAATATGATAAAGTTTCGGATCTGGCTTGTTTCTAAAAATCATCTATCCAGTTCATGCCAGTTAAATAATTGTTTGCCTATTATATACATATTTGCAGCACCTAACGCTTTATGTTGTCTAACGTTCCTCATTGACTTGTTTGCCATTTGTTATCTGAATAAAATAACTCTCTGGTTACCATCCCCGACTTTTATTTCTGAGTGGTGATAAAATGGGGGGATTACAATACAAACAAACACACAGATAAACACAGGCAAACACTTCCTTTTATTATTATAGATTAACAGATTATTGTATAGGTTATCGATAATATGCATCAAAAGTGACAGCCGAAGATCACATTACTTAACGTATGAATATGAGAAAGTAACTTTTCTAACTGACGTTATATAATAATCTTACTATGTGCCTATAAAGTGTTAAGCTCATTACTATAAAAATGTATCCAAAGACTCAGTATAAAGTGTCAAATATATAAAGAGTAGGCTTAGCATCAACGCACCTTTTTGATATGATCCAGTCTGTCACGATTTGGTCCGAACTCCAGACAGATGCAGCTATCTAGGTGTACGGTTGTGAATATATCCTTGAAATTAACCTCACTCATCCTGCATCCTAAATTTACTACAAGCAATGTAAGCCTGATATGTCAGTGAGCCATGGATCCCTGAAAAAAAGTTGTGTAGTAACACTACTAATAAATAAATATCTTTAAAATGTTACGACTTTTACTTTTTCTCGACTATTCGGAAAAATAAGTATTATGATCGTAAAAAAAAAATCCACGAGATTTTGATGAATGTTAACATTTCATGACTCTCTGAAACAGAAAAAAGTTGTTTTTGGATTGGCGTCTGTCTGTACCGTGGGCTAGAGCCGAAACTATTTTAACGATTGAGCTAAAACTTGGTATCTGGAGTTTTCATCAGGTCCCTTGAGGGATTTATAGAGTTAGCTATCCAAAACTAAATTTAAGAGTAACATAATGAAGGATAAAAATAGATCATAAATCGATATTCTCACAATTTACTCTAATTATTTTGATTACATTTTGTATCTCAACAATGTTTAACTTAAAAAACCAAATGGATATTTTCATTTTTCCATTAAAATAAGTTTGAGGCTATTTTACTTATGGAGATACTTCCAATTTCTATCAAAAATAAATTCGGCAACTATTTAGATACGGAATAACTTATGTTTGTAAAGTTGTAGTACTGTTAAAATAAACTATATTTTAATCTAGCATATATTTTTATAAAATCAATAGTTTCTGAGCTATAATCAAACATATACATTTTTATGGAATACTTATAAAAAAATAATATGAATTTGATTGTTATGCTTTTTGGTGATTTTTTTCAATGTTTCTTAACAGTGTATTTATGCACTTTGGTGGAATGTTTCTTCTACAGTATATATTATTTAGTTTCACAAATCTTATGAGTTCTTAGTAAATGCCTCTATTTCAAAATTAAACAGAGAGAAAGTTTGTGCGGTGCACAGTACTATTTATCTTTTTTATTTAGGGGGAAAGCGGAACCTCTATACTTATTAGGAAAACTTACGTCTCTGGTTTGAGGAAACATCTCAGCGCTGCAAACACTCAAAGACACCTCCTACCACCCCATCCTATGCAAATCCTGACCCTTATCCAACCACTCATTTCGAACCCCGATTTTGTTGGGTTAGCTTTAATGTACTTTCCTTATTCTTTTCTTTTTCTTTCAATTTTTCCACTTTTCTTTCTCATTTATACAAATATACAGATACATTTTCAAAGAAAGCCCATTATTTGAAAACTCGAAACTCATGTTGGCACAATGGCGGAAAGAATAGATTAAAAACATATTTACGTTACTAGTCCGTTTTAATAATCCTGTTAAGATAAATTTACAGTAATTCAAAATAAATTATTATTGGAAGAATTTAGTAGTTTTTTTAGTTGAATTCTAATATTATTAATTCAAATAAGACCTATTTATAGAATGTTGGTGACCTGGCGGTCTAGGGGTAAGGTGTCAGACTTCCGTTCTGGTGGCCGGGGTTCAATCCTTGGTTCCGGCACAGATTTATATAATTACCAAACCCTTCCTTCACTTCTGACAATACATCTTGTGAATGTGGGGAATGCCAGGCCTCCACCGTGGTTCGGATCCCACGTTAAACTGTAGGTCCTCCATTAGGAAAACTTACGTCTCTGGTTTGAGGAAACATCTCAGCGCTGCAAACACTCAAAGACACCTCCTACCACCCCATCCTATGAAAATCCTGACCCTTATCCGCCCACTCATTTCGAACCCCGATTTTGTAGGGTTAGCTTTAATGTACTTTCCTTATTCTTTTCTTTTTCTTTCAATTTTTCCACTTTTCTTTCTCGTTTATACAAATATACAGATACATTTTCAAAGAAAGCCCATTATTTGAAAACTCGAAACTCATGTTGGCACAATGGCGTAAGAATAGATTAAAAACATATTTACGTTACTAGTTGAATTCTAATATTATTAATTCAAATAAGACATATTTATAGAATGTTGGTGACCTGGCGGTCTAGGGGTAAGGTGTCAGACTTCCATTCTGGTGGCCGGGGTTCAATCCTTGGTCCCGGCACAGATTTATCTAATTACCAAACCCTTCCTTCACTTCTGACAAGACATCTTGTGAATGTGGGGAATGCCAGGCCTCCACCGTGGTTCGGATCCCACGTTAAACTGTAGGTCCTCCATTTCATCTCACAATCACCCTAACATTACACATTAGCGTAAGTGCGTATAATCCGAACGGGTAGTAAGACGCGGTGCTAATAATAATAATATAGAATGTTACATTTTAGTGATTTTCAATCGATGGTGCTGGGCGAAAGTGAGTCTTCCATATACAGTTAGGATTTATACATACCCTCATCTTTATAAAGTGGTATGCGGTGTCGTGGTTTCAATTAAATATCGTTGGGGGTTAGGGAGGACTCTCTATAATTTACTTTAATCTTATTTTTAATGAAAGCTCAAACATGTAAAAATGAGCCCACAAACATAAAACTTCAAAAACATTCAAATAAAAATCCACACTTGAATAAAACTCCAATTTTCTTGGACATAAATCTCTTTTGTTTATGACAAAACTAATTTTGAAAATTTTATAAAAGTATTACTATTTCAATTTTTTTAGGTTGGTTGGTAAATGCATGAATGCTATTAAGAAAGAATTACTGATGTAATAAAAAAGTGGTAAGTATTTCTAAAAAAAGAGGTTTTTTTACTGTGGATTTTCACAAAATATCTTAATTTACGTCGGGCTTTTTCACAAACCCTAAGATTTAATCACGAAATAAAGTCATCTTATGGAATTTTTGGCCTGTTTCGTCTAGAACTGGATTTCCTCTAAGCTTTACAAAAAATTCTTAGCTGTATTATTACGATTATTTTATTCTACTATTTGTGTGAAAGAAACTGATGAAATGCTACATCAGGAGTATCGCAACGTGTAGAGCAGAAACTTGGACTCTCAGGAAGATGAAAAAGAAACACTTGAATATCTTTGAAATGTGTTTCTGGAGAAGACTTGAGAATATCAGGATAGACAGGGCTACAAATGAAAAAAAAAATCCTAAGAAGAGTTGCTGAGAATCTAACTATTTTGCATTTGATTCTTCGTTACAGAGCAAACTGGATCAGACTAATTTTTAGGAGAAACAAACTCTCTTCTGCATGATGTCATAAAAAGAAAAGTTGAGAGAAATGGGAGCTTAAGAAGAAGGAGGATTAAAATATTGGATAACTTTGAGGAAATAAAAAAATTCTGGGAGCTAAAAGAGGAGGCAGAGTACAGGGTTTAAGTTCACTGAAAAAATAAATGGACATGTCGAAAAACAGAACACCTAATAATAATAGTTTGTGTGTGTGCTGTGGCCAGTAGGAGAGGAGGTAAGAAGAATAAGAGCAAACGCTTGCCGACTTTATTCATTTCAAGGCCAGGGTGGTTGCATGGTATAGGTAGCTTCTATCTAATTTTACACACTTCCTCCACGCGAATATGAGTACATTTCCTCTAAAGTATATTTTCTTCACCCCTAATACATAATTGTGATAAATACATAGGCATATAGCCCAAATTGTAGAAAGACATGGTGCTAAAAATTATAAAAAAGAACTGCCAAGATGGTCTGTGTTTTAAACCAGAATACGAACCACGACCAAAGTTTGTGTGTTAGCACATACAAGTGTACAGTGCATGAAAAAACTTAGTTCTGGCTGCATTTATATCCAGTCCACATTACTAAACCCTATCCCTATATTTAACTAGTTGTATCCAGTTGACCTCATTGCACATTATCCTTATTTTGAGCTATTTATATTTAGTCCACCTCATTACACGCTGCCTCTCTTAGGTCCATTTTAATGTTATTATCCTATCTGCATCTTTGTCTCTCCACTGATGTCTTACTCTGAGGTTTAAAAGGAAATACCTCATCATAAAATATTTTTAATATAATTATTATTATAAGCACCGCGTCTTACTACCCATTCGGGTTATACGCACTTACGCTAATGTGTGATGGTAGGGTGATTGTGAGATGAAATGGAGGACCTACAGTTTAACGTGGAATCCGAACCACGGTGGAGGCCTGGCATTCCCCACATTCACAAGATGTATTGTCAGAGGTGAAGGGAAGAGTTTGGTAATCAGATAAATCTTTTCCGCGACCGAGGATTGAACCCCGGCCACCAGCACAGAAGCTTGACACCTTACCCTTAGACCGCCAGGTCACCCTTTTAATATAATAAATCTAAGAGTGGTACAGGTTTGATGATTTTAAATGGTGGCTTTTACACATAAATTCTTTTTTCATGACATTTTCTATGCACTTCCATGAATTGGCAGGAATTTTAAACAAACAGATATTTGTCCTTTTCCACCCCGTTTTAATCCCCAGATCTATTTCTTGCCACTATACTTGAAATAGTATCCGACAATCGGATCGACTCTGAAAGTGAGGGTGCTTTGGGTCTTATCTAAGTAAACATTTCCTCTAAGGGTAGTAAGAGGGTAAGATTTTTTTGTGGGGAGACTTGTCAGGAAGGATGATGTATAGGTGTTAGGGGTAGCGTCTGACGTACAGTTGTATAGAGGCATAACATAAGGAAACCGTTAAGGAAATTCAAGAGTATTTAAAATTATTTTTAACCCTTTTAATCTGTCGGAATAAATCAATATTTTAATAATATTTTGAATGTTATATAAAACATACGAAATATTTAAGTTTCAATGATTTCTAGTAAAACTTTGATAATAATATATAATCTGTTTATAATATACAATAGGTTTTACCAGTTCCTAGCACGGTTAAGCCGCATAAAGCTCTATCGAATTAGGACGTACAACATCCGGCTAACATTATTTTGATGGTTCTTCTGTGTAAAACCATGAGATTATCTTGAAAATCACAAACCAATTAAGGCCATCATAAATTTCAGTATTAATTATAATAAAAAAATTATCACCCAGTACACAAATTGAATGCACAAATAGACGCAATCCACTGGTAATGCAATCTATTCCTAAATATGATTCTGATATAACTGAAACTATGTAAAAAACAATGTTATATAAGTATATGGAAAAAGAGAGCATACAATTTTTCTAAAGATAATAAATGAAATAATAGACTGTTACAGATACATATTAAATATTGATCATCATGATTACCCAACGAGAATAATGATCCTCTAGATATAACACCATAGTTATTTTAGTAATTATGCTCCTTTATAGCCACAATTCATTTAGTTTTTGATATTTTTCGCCTACTTTTACAAAGTTTGATCCATCCATAATAATCTAGAAGGGCGGTTTTTTAGAATCATATTAGGAAATTCTCAGGGCTATTTCCCCAATTTACCCTGCCTGATTTTAAAATTTAAACTTATATTACTATGTGGGGTGATCCTTTTACCAACTTAACGAATATAAACTTTCTTCAATGACGAAAATAGATATGCTAAGTATTTTGGAAATATGTCAATTTACATCTTCTTCCTCCTCTTCAGTTTCCACAATTAATGTTTGAAATTTTAAGATTTAATTTGTTATTTCCAATTGATCTATTACATACCTAACAAATTTCAACTTAACTTAATCGAAAATTTAAATTTAAACTTCCATATGTTCATGAGTCATGCATTCATCTAAGAAGGTATATTAACCTACATACAAAATTTAAGTTCTCTAACTCTTTAAAAAATTTTTTTTATAGTATCTTCGGAAACTTTAGGTGACAGGCCTTCCCCATTTTACTCTCTGGAATTAAAATTCTCAAGCCCATAGATGGAGGAAATACGCTTATGAGTGCGTTTTGCCTTTTATACAGGATGTACCGTACAAAAAAAAACTGAAAAAGTTCATAAAAACATATGTCCCATTTTACCTTGTTTACAAGATACAGCCAAATGATCTCTAAGCTGTTTGTATTCTATACTCTATATATCTTGACATGTTGACCAAGTATCGTAAATTAATTATTATTGGATTTTCCAAAAACCTGGTAACTTAGAGATAGTGCGGCATTATATGAAACGAAGACTTGCTATATGGCATTCAGGCCAAAGGTGTTATTTCCAAGCATTTGCTATAATGTTAAGCAGCTCCACATTATTGGAGTACATAGGTCACTACAACTTGGAAATCTAATCAAATGGAAAAGAATAAGTTTATTTGAACTTTTTACATTGTTTTATTTTTCCCTGTTCAGCACTAAAGTGGGTCACACTTGTAATGTGTCTTGTTATATATACATATATATATATATGTATATATACAGTATAAAAGTGTTAAAGAAAGCCAACAAAAATGTTTATTGTTTTGATATTAATCAAGCGTAAATGACTTTTCAACAACAAACTAAACAACAACTAAAAGTTACAAATTGTTCCTAGCTCACAATAAAACCCTTAACATAATATATTAAATGCACACGCTGTAGTAAGTTTCTGCATTTGCAATATCTACAAAAATGTTTTCACAACAATATAAACTGTTACTGAAGCGATTACAAATAATAACTTGTCGTTCTTAATCCAAATACATTAAATTATATTATTTAATTTTTAATTTTGACTGCTGGATTCTAAGTTTGACGGGTTTGTTTAATTCATCTTGATATCAACAATAGTCAACAGACAGCATTAATAGAAAGCTTGATTTTAATTCATTCTATATATTATTATTATTATTATTATTATTATTATTATTAGCACCGCGTCTTAACCCGTTCGGTTTATACGCACTTACGCTAATGTGTAATGGTAGGGTGATTGTGAGATAAAATGGAGAACCTACAGTTTAACGTGGAATCCGAACCACGGTGGAGGCCTGGAATTCCCCACATTCACAAGATGTCTTGTCAGAGGTGAAGGAAAGGTTTGGTAATCAGATAAATATGTGCCGGGACGAGGATTGAACCCCGGCCGCCAGCACAGAAGTCTGACACTTTACCCCTAGACCGCCAGGTCACCTCATTCTATATAATAAGTTAACATATGTTGCATTCAGAAATTAAAGTATAAATTTGAAAATATTACACTTGAAATAATAAATTATTAGTAATTAATTTTATTATTTTTATAAAAGAAAGATAGTGAGGATGGGTTGGATACAAATATTTTTTTAAGCTTTATTCAAAGTTTCTCGCCTACCCCACAAGGGATTGGCGTGATTAGGTATCGATGTATATATATGATAATAATTGGTGACGTAAGGTTACGGAGGTTTACAGTTCGCGTAGCTCCTATTAAACCTGATACTGCAATTTGTCTTTCTCCAAGGTACGGAAGCTTGCCTGCACTCCTATTTCACGGCGCTAATGAAGCTAGGGAAAATATTGATAATTATTTATTTCATACTCATGCATCCACATAATTTCGTAAGTATCATAAAAATTATATATATATATATATGGAGTCTTATTTTGATAAGGAACTCTTTTGACGTTTAGAAAAGTAAAAAAAAAAATACTTCCAGTTAGAAATGAATATAATGTTATCTTTCTGTCACTTTTCATAGTTAATTTATTAACTAGGGTTGGGTATAATCTACTATTTTACGAATCTATACATTTATTTTATTTACCAAGCCCAAATCTTTAATTCGAATCTGTATGCTGGGAAAAAATTATGTAGCCTACAAAAGAGGAAATATATATATAATAGAATGATAGAAAATAGTAATAGTAGCAGAACGTTTTTTTCTATAATAAATTGTTTTATAGCATGCATATCATTAAGTTAAGTTAATGGCAAGAGGTCAAGTTGTTGAGTTTGTCCTATATTTACAGTGAGTCTGAACCCCTGTTAAGTTATTTAAACGATTAAATAAATTACAATTCAAAATTTGAAAACTAATTTTTATTTGTGTGTGTGTGATTCTCGACTTACCTTATGTTTAGGGACGTTGATTACATGTGACGTCACCGCCAGTCAAGATAGGGCTTACCATGTTAGTGAATTTACGTTTTACTCAGCAAGGGTTAAAGATATAACCTTGAAACACAAACCATAAATTATTAAATAATTCTGAAAATAGTTTAACAATTTCACACAATCCTTATTTTGATTCTTAAGTAGTTTTTGTAAAAGTGTTTTTCTTATAAATCCTCTACAACTCAGGTTATTTAATTTAGTCACAAAATTGGCCTGTAGGAGTAATCGTTTCAGGATGTGGATTAAAAAGTCCATGATAACATATGTCTGTCTATTCTATAAAAGGAAACAGGAAAAATGTTAAATTAAAAAGCAAGTCAATTTTTTCAACGCGCAAATATTAAATTGACTGTGTAAGCTCGTCAGGGGAAGAGGGAAAATTAGCACACAGACAAGAGCCCTCTCAGGATAAACTTCTCATTTTCTTCCCTCTCTTTTTATTTCATATATTAGTGTCTAAGTGTGATAGTGCTTAAACTGCTTACAGTAGCCCCATGGCTTCTTTGGTGCAGACTGACAGATGACGGTTTTGAAAAGTTACCAGACCAAATTATGTATCCCTACGCCGAACCATTTGATTTGCAGAAACATGTGTTTAGC
This sequence comes from Timema californicum, assembly GCA_902141385.1. Taxonomy (NCBI): domain Eukaryota; kingdom Metazoa; phylum Arthropoda; class Insecta; order Phasmatodea; family Timematidae; genus Timema; species Timema californicum. The sequence goes on along the minus strand of CABFOW010004150.1, from coordinate 1,653 downwards.
AGCTGTCACTTATGACAGTTAAAACTTAGGTATATACCTAAATGTTGACTGTCAGAACTTAGCTGTGAGCTGTCAGTCAGCACCAAAGAAGCCATGTGGCTACTGTAGGTGCGTCGAATTAAAATGTGACCCACTTTTCAAGATGGCTTCGAAATCTCCAAATAGGTAACGCCATTAGATGTGAATCTAAATCTTTTTTTATTAGTTATTGAGCTCAACACAAAGACCATTAAGACAGATTTCAGTATCAGCGAGAAAGTACCAATCGTTGTCAGGCCAGACGGCTTAGAAAACAAGTGGTCTTTGTCGTGTTCGGGAACTACATATTTATTCTGTCAAAGCTTATACTATCTTTCACCCTTCACATACAACCACCCTATATCATGCTAATAAGAAGGAGGGGAGAGAAAACTATGAAACTTCTTATCTCAAGGTAAAGAGGAAAGCTCTACTGCTATTTATCAAATATCTTAAAATTTTCTATTGTGAACCTGTCAAAAAAATATTATCTGCAAAAGAAGGATAAACCAAAAGCCCTTTTATTTAACAAGACTAGTCTCATAGCTCCACAAATATGCCTAAACATTAATTGAATGTAAACTAATGTCACATTTACATATTTTTTTCTATTAATAAAACTCAAAACATATGTAGTTGTTGAAGAAAAAGAGCCATGCGAGAATCTTTCGACTTTATTTTGGCATTAACCATATTTTGAAATAAAGCATAGTAGAATTAAATATTGCGTTATATCTGAACACCTGAGCGGAAATGATCGAGATGGCCCACTGTTGGCAAAAAAAAAAATGTATTTTTAAAAGGTATATTAACAATCCTTTTGTAAGAAAATTACGGTATACTTATGGAGGGAGAGAAAAGTAAATTCCATATGTCACGTGACGTAAATTATTATTATTATTATAAGCACCGCGTCTTACTACCCGTTCGTATTATACGCCCTTACGCTAATGTGTAATGGTAGGGTGATAGTGAGATGAAATGGAGGTCCTTCAGTTTAACGTGGAATCCGAACCACGGTGGAGGCCTGACATTCCTCCGCGTGACGTAAAGAGTAAGTGGGGAGTTAGCACGATTCTAGAGCGAGATAATCAAATTACACGCTAGATAGCTAAAACAGAGACGAGAATAAAGAGACAGGAATAAGGCGAAAGAGGGGGGGAGGTTGTGAAAGGGGAATCACACAGATCGAACTAGCTGCCACGAGGCAATCTCTTTATATATATATATATATATCTGCAGCTTGGTGGCTGCCATCACTACTCTCGGTTCACGGAATAAGAAGGATTTCTGGAATGATCGTCCGAACCCCTCTCAGGTAGGCGTAACAAGGACTTAAGGTCATTCGAAGATCAGAATTTTAATAAACAATTTTAATAAGTAATTAGGATACCTGGTGGTCTAGGGGTAAGGTGTCGGACTTCTGTGCTGACAGCCGGGGTTCAATCCTCGGTTCCGGCACAAAACTATCTGATTACCAAACCCTTCCTTCACCTCTGACAAGACATCTTAAGAATGTGAGAAATGCCAGGTCTCCACAGTGGTTCGGATCCCCACGTTAAACTGTAGGTCCTTCATTTCATCTCACAATCACCCTATCATTACACATTAGCGTAAGTGCGTATAAACCGAACG